>APFE030190130.1:132123-182189 GCA_000404065.3 Pinus taeda
TTTATTTATTTTTATTTTTTATTTAAATGTGTTTTTGTGTGTTTTTATTTTTCTTTTTTTTGTGATTAGCGGAATCGGCAATGTCAGTGGTATTGTACTCGCGTTACATGGGGTCGAATCCCACCGGCTGCCACTATAACCTCTAAGAGAAACCACTCAGCCCTCAAGAACGACTCTTGATTAAGACGAGACTCGAACTCATGACCTGCACAGCGGCACAAACGACTTAGCAGATCATCCGTTGGCCACGAGACCAAACCTCTGTGGGCCCTGTTTAATTTTTATTTTTATTTTAATCTTTCTTTTTATTTATTTTTTAAATGTGTTGTTTTTTTCTTTTTTAATTTAATTCTTTTATTGATTTTTATGTGTTTTTCTGTGTTTTTTTAATGTGTTTTGTTTTTATTTCAATGTTTTCCTTTTTCATAAAAATATCATAAAAAATTTCATTTTTTTCTTTTTTTCTATTCAATTTTTCATATATATATATATATAATATAACATGTCATTTTTAGCTAAAATATCTTAAAATACACATGTTATATAATATATGCAAAATGTATATTTTTTTGTCCAGTGTTTTAAAATTATTATATTTTTTGTGACAATTATTTTATGTGTATTGAAGTATTAATTAACGATATATAAATATACAAAAAAATCCTAACCTCAAGATACTAATGTTATTATTTTTTTTTGTTATATATATATATATACAAAGAAAAACAAAACTACATGTTTAAAATAAGGCGACTTAAAAAATGGTTAAATAATCAAGGGAAAAAATGGTTAGATAATGAAGGGAAAAAAAATACAAGGATGACGTCACATCCATGAGTATTCTTGTGGAGTCTATTAGATATCATTTGATTCCTTATATCTCAAATCTTGACACTTCAAAGAAGATGTATGATGACTTCGTTGGATTATATACCATCAACAACATTGGTCAAGCAATGAGTTTTAAGAATGAGCTTTGAGATGTTAAAATGTCAAAAAATGATACTTTGGCCTCGTATTTCATGAGGATCCCTCAACTAAGAGATCAACTTCAAGCAATTGATGAAATTATTTCTAAGAGAGAGGTTGTGACTACAATAATTAATGGTTTTCCTTAATCATGGGATTCATTTGTATCTAGTAGTTGTGGTAGGAAGGAAACTCCAAGCTTTGAAGAATTATGGACCTCATGTACTCAAGAAGAATCTAGACTAATATCCCAAGGAAAGATTCAAAGATCTCTAGATGGTGAATCTCAAGCTTTTACAGCCCATGCAAAGAATGGTAAAGGAAGGTGGAATTTTGGAAGATTTCAGAAAATAAATTCAGGAAGGAGAACTGCTCCCAATCATGGTCATGCAAAGAAGGATTTGTCAAATATTCAATTCTCTCATTGCCACAAGTTCGGTCATTATAAAAAGTAATGTACTCAAGGGAAGGATGATAAGAAAATAAAGAACAAGCAACCTGCTTCTACAAGAACCATTAATGAGCAGCCTAATCAAAATAAATTCAAGAATGAAAGTGAAGAAATTTTTGATTTCTTTATGCTCTTTCAGGTACTATTACAAGTGATAATGAAATCTGGTTGTTAGATAATGGAGCTTCTAGACATATGACGCTTAACTGCAATAGTCTCACAAAATTGGAAGAGAAAAAGTCAATGCTAAAGGTAGAGCTTAGTGATGATGGTAAATATGAAGTCAAAGCTATTGGGTCAACATCATTTCAACTAGAAATAGGAGAAAATATCTCTTTGAATGATCTATTCTATGTTCCAAGTTTGAAAAATAACTTAGTCTCTACCTCATCTTTGGGAGACAAAGGATATAGAATTGCATTCGTTGATGGACGAGTTCTTGTTTGGAAAAAGGGCTCTAGCATAGATTCCTCCAAAGCCATTGGTGTTTGAGAAGGAGGCTTATATAAATTCCTTGGAAAATTTGCTCAATAATTGGTACATAATGGCACCAATCCATTTGAACTATGGCATCGTAGATTTGCTCACATTTATTATAAGGCTTCATCTGTATTAAAGAATGTTGTTACAAGTCTACCTGAACTTCAAGTACAACATGGAGTTTGGAAAGGTTGTGCACTTGGCAAGAATGCCAAGGAACACTTTCCAAGCAATGGTAACAAATAAAAGGAAATCTTGGAACTAATTCATTCAGATGTGTATGGACCAATGACAACAACTTCCTTCAGTGATTTCTTGTATTATGTAACATTTATTGATGATTTCTTCTGAAAAACTTGACTCTATTCCATGAGGACAAAAAAAGAAGTATTTAGTAGGTTTCAAGAATTCAAGGCTGAGGTAGAGAACTTGACAGGAAAGAACATAAAGGCTCTTAGATCAGATAATGGAGGAGAATGCATTTCCAATGAACTCATTGATTTTTGCAAAGAAGGTGACATTAAGAGGGAATTAATAGTTCCTTACAACCCTTAACAAAATGGAGTTTTCGAAAGGAAGAATAGAACCATTGTAGAAGCTTCTAATGAAATGATCCATGATCGAGACTTTCCCATGTTCTTATGGTGAGAAGCATCCAAGACAACAGTTTATGTGCAAACTAGAAGTCATCACCAATTGTTGGAATTCAAGACTCGTGAAGAAGTCTTCACAGGTAAGAGACCAAAGGTTGGAATTTAAGAATATTTGGTTGTCATGTTTACATTCATGTATCCAAGGAGAAGAGGTAGAAGTTTGAGCCTTCTGGAAAGAAGGCAACATTTTTGTTGGGTACAGTGATACATTAAAGGCCTACAAAATTTATATTCCGGGTTAATCAAGGATTGAAATCAACAAAGATGTAATCTTTGATGAGGATGCAGCTTTCAGTAAATCCAGGGATGATGATGATGAAGAACATGAAGCTCCTCATACTGTTGATACAAGGCCTTCTAAACCACTGAATCCTTCTTTAGATTCTTGAGATAACCCAGAAGGGCCAAATAATCCAATGGACTCTCCTAGTGTTGTTTTTCTAGAAATCAGGAAGAGACTTGCACGACTTCGAAATACTTTGCATGATGTATAAGGTCATGCAGCTCCTCATGGCACATTCAGAGAAAGAAAATGTCCTAAGAACTACTCACGATATGTTGCATTGATGAGTCGTATCATTAATTCTAAGCCATCTAACTATGAGGAGGCAACAAACCGGCAAGTTTGGAAAGATGTCATGTTAGAGGAAAACCATTCCATCATGAAGAAGGAAATGTGGGATATTGTGTCAAGATCTGAAGGGGAGTCAGTGGTGACTTCCAAGTGGATCTACGAGATCAAGCATGCAGTGGATGGCAGCATATAGAAGTACAAGGCAAGAATTGTAGAAAGAGGGTCCTCCTAGAAAGAGAGAGAAGATTATGAGGAAACATTTGCTTTGATTTCTAGGTACACTTATATTAGATTTATCATTTTTATTGCTTCTATTATGAGTTGTAAATTGCATCAAATGGACATGAAGACAACTTTCCTCAATGGATTTTTTAAATAAGTGTACATAGAACAACCGCAAGGTTTTTAGGTACATGAGAGGGAGACTCGTGTTTATAGATTCAAGAAATCCTTGTATAGACTCAAGCAAGCACCTCAAGCTTGGTATTCTCGAATTTATGGATATTTTTTTAGTCTTGGTTTTACCAAGGGTGATCTTGATCCAAACCTTTACTACTAGGTTTCTAGAGGTGAACCTATGATTTTATTATTATATGTTGATTACTTGTTTTTGATAGGGGAAAATAATCTCATTGATCAGTGTAAGAGGGAGTTCACTGTTGAATTTGATATGAAGGATGCAGGCTTGATGCATTACTACTTGGGATTGGAAATATGGAAGAAGACAAGAGAGATATTTCCAAGACATGGAAAATATATTATTACAAACCTTCAAAGATTTGGAATGATGGAATGTAAGTCCCTGTCTAAGCCCATGGTGATGAACCTGAAGAAGCTAAGAGACTTTGAGTCAGATTTAGTGTATCCCTCTATGTATCAATTCCTAATTGGTTCATTGATGTATCTGGTTAATACCAAACCATACATTTTATTTTCAATAAACACTTTAAGTAAGTTCTAGGTGGAACCGAGACATGTACATTGGATTGCAAAACAAAGCATGTTTTGAATGGTGACATAGTTAGTTATGGTTTCACATATGTCTCAAACAGTGGAGTTCATTTGCATGTATTCTTAGATTTTGATTGGGAAAGGAGTGTAGAAGACATGAAGAGCACATTAGGATGTTCTTTTAGCTTGGGATCTGCTATGATATCTTAGATGAGTAGAAAGCATACATCTGTTGCACTCAGCACTATAGAGGCAAAATACATTGTAGCCGGTTTGGAAAGTGAAGCAGTATGGCTTCTGAAATTACTTTCATGATTGCTTGATTGGGTGTGGGATCTGACTATGATATATTTCTACAATCAAAGTAACTGTGTGAAGATTTCAAAAAATCTAATTTGTCATGACCGGTTCAAGCACATTGAGATCAAGTATCATCACATCCGAGACATGGTATAGAAGGGAGAAGTGAAGCTCCAGTACATCTCTATTGATGGTGATGTCTCTTGGATGATGAACTAGAATGAAACCCATACATACCAGTCCTCCTATTAGGCGTACCCAATGATCTAGCACCTCTTATTGTGTCCCCTGTATCCAACTTATATTCTAACCAAGACATGCTACCATATTCCCTATTAGTATTCTCTTCTTTTTCTTGACTAATCCTCAACTATCCCTGTCTATGCAGGTTTGAAAAACTATAAAGGATCACTGCATTGACCTCTCCCTACTTTTCCTAACCCCTTGCAAGTATTTTCTGAGCCTCAACCAACATGTCATTGTTTTCCTTGAAACTTCTTATCTCAGCCCTCAAACTCCTCAATGTGTTTGTTATATCAGGAGAATACTCATCTCCTTGCTACCCAACTAGTTTGTAAGGAGAGTCATGTCAAATGTAGTCCACAATTTTGCTCTCTTCTTCCTACAAGTATACCATGTTAGATAAACCAAATAGATACCATAACCAAAATCATACATCAATGACATTTAGGGGAGGCCTATCTCATCTGCAAAATCATTCCACATTAGCACGATACGTGTATAATCATAATCACATAAATATGCCAACATCATGCACGAAAATACTGGTTGCATACTATTACTTCATGCATGACAACCATAACCACGATAATGCATGCATAACCACATGCATCTATCCCATCAAGTCCAAGTGTTTGAACCATGCTTTGATACCACTCTATAAGGCCACCTCCCATATCTACCCACTTTCACTAGCCTGTCGGGGTAAACATGAGAATAGAGATACTATGATATGACTCAACTTCCTAGATCACCTTAAGTAAATGGAGTCAAAAAACCAATACTTTATTGACTTCCCTCAGGTGTAATAGAACCCCCAAGGGCTAAACCAACCTTCCAGGTGCCTAAACCTTGAGTTAACTTGCTTTTTCACTGATATGGAATCCCAAACGTTGGCATAAAACTACATGAATTTAACTGTAACCCTCCAGTCACATGCATAAGCCTCCAATGGAGAAACTACAGTCTTTTTTACCCAATTTTGTGCCAGTGAATGTGAGATATAATCCACTTTTTCAAGGCTAGTCTCCATACCATTGCCCAAAACTTGATGAAACTTTCCATAATAGTAAATGACACACAGATAGAGCCTTTGACATAAAATTTAATCAATGACTTGACCTAACCTAGTCTAACCATGACAATCATTTCATCAAACACATGGTGAATATGAAATCTACAAGTCATGAATGCATATTTGAACATAGAGATATGAAACTTATCTAAGAGACATCAAGAAGGTCTAACTCCCTCTCACAATAGTTGCAATACCATCTATTAGGTCATGCATTCATTAACCATTCATTTACAAGTAAAAACATGTTAAGAGCCATGACTTGAATCTGTCATAAAACCATGATTATAACCATATAAATAACAATGATAGAACACCCATTTAAGCCACATAATAAAAATTACATTTACTCATAAAATACAAGAGGAATTTATCTCTTATTGACATATGCAGAAGCCAACCAAGCCAGGGACTTCCACATACCACCCGAACTTAGATTGGGTTGAACCAAATGTTTCTTTCAGCCAATCACCCATGTGCCATATTCCAAGCATGAATATGGGATCTCAAAGGATAAACCAATCCATGAACAACCAAGGGAATCCAGAGGCTAAACCACCTCCACCATATTAATATTGTGATCTCACCTAAACCAGTCCCAAGATCACAAAACCAAACTGAGCTTGGATGCCTCATAATTCCTTCACCATCTCTTAAGGAATTTTATTCTCTCCACCCACCTATTGAGGGCTTCCTAGAAAAACCATCTCCACCCCAACCCTTTAGATTTTTCCTCAGACCACCTCACATGGATCCAAAACCTTCTGGAAATCCAAATCTCAACCAAGAATGAATCCCATCACACCATGGCTATCTAGAAATGCCAAGGCTAAAACCATTGTCAAAACCCATTTCAATGACAACAAATGAACCAAATACACACATAGATATCCCTTGCATGCCAAAACCATCTAGGAAAACATACATGCAACCTGTTACCTACAAGTATTTATGTTGAAGCTTCTTGGTCCAACTCTTCCTTGCTTGACCCTTACTTTCCTTGTCCTTCCTTTGTTTTCCTTTTCCTTCCTTTTATTTTTCATTATCTTCCTTTGCTTGTTTGCTTTCTTTATCCTCTTGGTGCTCTTCCCCTCTCTGAAAACCGATTCCAAAACTCAACCAAAAAAAGGCCCCAAACTTATGCTCTGATGCCTTTTTATTATTGATGCATCTAATTTCTTCATTTTTCCTCTATTTTCCTTCAATTTCCTTCTCACATGAAACCTATGACCTTTCACCTCACTTTTATCCTATTTTTCTTTATTTTCACAAAATAAATGTCAATAATATATTTTTCCTTTTCAAAGCCTTTTCCAATTCCTTTGCTAATTTCCCATAGCCATAATAAAAAACAAGTTATGCCCACTAGGATGCTCTTCCCAACATTCATCTTGGAATATGTGTCCCATGACCTTGGTCTTATTTTTCCTTTATTAACTGTATTACATGAAATTTTAACCTAAGGTTGTTACAAAAACAATCCTAGATTATACATAAAAATGGGGGGATCCATAGTTCGTGATCATTTCAGGGAACATACGGAATATTTAATCTCTTCTTGTAATTTGATTAACATCAATCCTCGCTATAGAAAATACATGTAAATTAACAAAACGCCAAGCTATGGTCATATTGTAGCTAGACTTGATACATTTCTTGTCTACCAATACTTCCTTCTAGATCTGGTGATCATCACTCCCTATATTATCCCCTTTTCAACTTTAGACCATCACTCTATCAATTTCGAAATCAAGGATAGGAAAAATCTCAGGTCCTAATACCTTTTTTTCAATCCTCTTTGGCTAAACAATCAAGAAGCAATGAACGTATTAATATTGTCTTAGACCACATGGATAAAAATCTTCCCCGCATTCATTTGGGAATATAAAATCAAGTCAACCAATGAATACTTAAAATCCTAGGAAAAGAGTTTCCATTCACATCCTAAGAAGGAAATAATAGCCTGCAAAGAATCCTTGAAGGATTTCCAAACAAAGATTAATAATGATCAAGTCACTCCACAATTTCTCACATAAGCCTAGAGAGACACACTATGCATATCAAAAGACTCTTCAAAAAATCAAGAATATGAGTGGAAACTCAAATTGAGATGCCTATGGATATCAACTGGAGATAAAAATACCTCCTTTCTCCACAATCAAACAAGGGTCTATCAATGGAATAACTTGGTAAGCTATATCAAATCAATGAAGGGTCAAATTAACTAATTTTGAAGTCATCAAAGCATAAGAAATATGTCATTTTGAAGCTCTATATGCACCTCCTCTAGACTAGGTAACTCGTGAAGTGAATGAAATTTTGGAACATATCCTTGAAACAATCACAAAAACCAAAAATTCCAATCTTACAATGGAAATAAGGGAAGAAGAATTCAAGGAAGCAATTTCGTTTCTCAAACTAGAAAAAGGCCCTGCCATAAACTGATTCACTACAATATTTTATAAACCTTGTTGACATCTAATTACATTTTGTCTGGTTCGAATGATAAGGTATGCACAAATATCTTCAAGAATGGGAGGATCCATAAATGCCACCATTTTAGCCTTAATCCCTAAATAATCCAATCCTACTTCCTTCTCCCAATTCAGACTCATTTCTCTCTGCGACTCTTCTTACAATATCTTGTCCAAAACCATTGCTAATTACTTAAAATTCATAATCCTAAACTTTATATTTGAAATCAACATGGATTTATTTCTAATAGAAAAATCCTAGATAACGTCAACTTAGTTCAAGTTTCCATTCACTCAAGCAAGATCAATGGAGACAAAGGAATTCCCATTAAATTAGACGTGGCCAATGCCTTTGATCAAGTTAATCACTCCTTTCCTTTACAAGTCCTCAAAAAAGTAGGATTATGTTAATCCTTTATAACCTCATTTCAACTTGCATTCAAACCCCTAGGATTTGTATTTTTATCAATGGCATACCTTCCTCCTTCTTCACATCCAAAACAGGCCTAAGGCAATAATAACCCCTCTCTCCTCTTCTTTATATTATAATGGAAACTATTTTAGTAGGAAATTGGATAATGAAGGAATTAAAGGTTAAATTATAGGCATAAAAATCATTCGTAGAGTCAAGAGAGTCAATCACTCTCAATTTACAGATGACCACATTCTTCTAACCAAAGCTTTATAAATCACAACATATAGATTCAAGTTGGTATTATATTTTTTCCTTCAATTTTTAGCAGGGATGATCAATAATCACAAATCCCAAGTATATGGGTGGAATGTGAATAGACAAGAACTATGCAATATAGAAAGGATTCCCTCTTCCTCTCCTCAAAAGAATGAGATTATTTTACTTATATTCGAATACCTATAAGTATTCACTTCCTTTCCTCCTCCCATTGGCAACGAGTTGTCTCCAAAAATAAAAATAAAAAATCTTGGGGATCTCGGTGGTTAACTCTTATTGGAAAATTAGTCCTTTTAAAGGAAATTTAATCAACCATTCCTATATTTCAATTCTCTTCCCTTCTACATATCTCCAATGTTAAGCATCAAATATCAAAAGAGCTTCAAAGTTTCCTTTAGGAAGGGGGAAAATATTCCACCAAAAAGTTCCATATTATAAACTGGGATATATTTCAAGCTTCGTTCTCCTCTAGTGGGTTGATAACCAAAGATCCTCATTTATTCAATCTAGAAATGGGGAAATTTATTTTGTATGATAATCACCAATAAATCTAAATCGTAGAAAAAACTTTATTAAAGAAATATTTTCGAAGACCCGTGAAAAAATGCTTTATTTTCCCATACATGAGAGAGAAAGATCGCCAATTTGGAAAGCACTATAAGCATCCTTCCCCATCACCAAAGCCAAATTATCATGGATCCCTAGTAATGGAAAACATGTTAATATTTGGATCGACAATTGTATCAAAGGCCATCCTTCGTTAACTAAGAATAATTATTTAATCCCTCCAAGGCAATGGAAGAACAACTCTAGAAACTCTACTCTTAAATATATTTCATTATGGGACTTGGATGGATTGTGAATCAGTTGGGAATTTAGCCATTATGCACATGCTCTAGCCCCCATAGCCTCCTCCTTGGAATCTTATGTATCAAGATGCACTTCAAAAAAATTTCACAAGCAAGATAGGCATTGTAGGGGGCTAAGAGAATACACAATTAAGAAAATATATGATTGGAAATTGGAAAAACAAAATATCCCAACTATAGACATGATTTGGAAACAAATATGGCCCAATAATACTCTCCCAAACATTATTTTTTTTTTGGTCTCTGGCTCAGGGGAAGACTCTAACAACAAATTGATTAGCATGAAGAGGCATTGTGGGAACTTCTAGATGTGATATCTACCTTTCCTAAAAGGAAACAAAAAATAATATGTTCCTACAATTCCCATATGCCAATCAGGTATGAGAATTCTTCTTCAAATATATTGACTATCGCATTATCAGGCCTCTATCATGGATGGACTTTTTCAAAAAATAGCACAAACTTATGTTGTTTATTTTGAATATAAACCAAATTTCAAATATATATGGATGGCTATTGCAAAATAATTTATATGGAAGATTTGGTTGGCTCGAAAAAAATCCATTTTCAAATAGACAATCTTACTTATTGATTATTTAGTACTAAAAAAACGTGGTTTGCTATCAAAGAATGTTTTCTCCACACCAATTCATGTCAAAGAGATACTCAACTAAACTCTATGGAGCAAGCATGGTAGACTACTACCATTGACATGAATTCCTCCACATCATTCCAAATTTTCTTCAAAATCATGTTGGAAGCTTCAATTTGACCTGGATGAGTTTCATAATTGGTGGACTTCATAAGGTTCATTTGTTCTATTTTTGGGTGGAACCTTAAAAGGAAACAGAGGGGAGGCAAGTGCATGGAGGGCTATATTTTTCTCTAGAGAAACAATTAAAGAAAAATACACATGGAAACTCAAAGAGAAATCAAATAATGTAGCAGAAGCATATTCCTTCTTCTAAATCACCTCTCCAGTGATATCCTTTTATCCCACTCATCTAGTGGTGTATGGGGATTCCCAACTAGTAATTCGACACATAATTAAAGGAACAAATGATAAATATGTAAACTTAGAATCCATTATTAGTGGCAACCGAGATTAGATCCTCTGTTTAGCATGAAAGATATATCAGTTTCACATTAAGCTCCTAAATAATTAGAAAGAAAATATTCAAGACAACAAGGCTATATGAATGAATTAAAAGGTGGGGTTTTGTTTCAATAAAATACATGTCATCCATCTAATATCTTAACACTAAAGGTCAACAAATGTCAACTCACAAACACGCCAAGTGGAATCATCATGGAGCAATACATATCACATACAATCATATCTCACCATTGGTCATTATGACATTGTTCATTTCACTAAAAAATATTATATCACCTCACATATCCTCTCACATGCGCATTGTGGGATAATTCTGGAATCATAGATGGATCTTGTTTAAGATAACTTGTTTGAAGGGGCAGTAGATGGCTCAATTAGATGGAAGTGGTATAAATTGGGTATTCACTCTCCCCTATTCATCTTAGCTTCAGTATTTTCTATTGACGCCTGCATGGATTTAAGTGAGCTCATAGACACCTGTAGCACTCTCAGCAAGAATGATTTGGTGGTTATGGTACTTTTCCTAAGCCTGAAGGAGGTCTCAAGTTGGCTATAAACATTGGAGAAATCCCCAGGAAGGGAATGGGATGCATCTCTTAGCATTTCTCTTCATATCAATGTTGGAATTTTGTAGCTATGGTTAGTATTCATATTGTATAATTTTGTCCTTCAAATATATGTATTGATAAATTTCAATGCAGTTCTTCATGTCTTTTTCAAAAGAAATAATTTAAATTTTAAATTTTAATGTTTTTTATATTCAAGAAGTCAATTTGGCCTCCACTTGGTTAAGTCAACCTAACCCTATTGTGGCACCCAGTCGGCCTCCTAAGAAAGATATATATAATTCATTTGGCTTCTTAGCATCATTTAACCTCATACACAAGACACCTTCTGGTATAAACAAAGAATGTAAAGAACAAGAAGAACAAAAACCAATGCATGATTTCTCTCTCTTTTAATTTGCACGTGTGACTCTCTCTCTCTCTCTTTGTTGACTTCACACGTGTGACAAATTTCTGGCAACAAGTCCAAGTTTTATTGGGTTCAAGATGAAGCTTAAATTTGACCCTAGCGTAGCAGATCATGTGAAGACTTTGGGCAGCATATTGACTTGATTTAAATCCATTTGTCTAGGGTTGACCAAGGATCTCTTGTTGTTATGTTTGACTTGATTATGATTAGGAAAGATAAGTTATATCTCTTGTTGAATTGAAGAATTTATTTAAGGAAAAGGTTTTTGGGTTTTTCCCCCAACTAGGTTTTCCCATGGAAAATCTAGTGTTGTTCTTGTGTATCTTTATTTCAATATGATCTATATTGTCCTACTGCATTTATTGTTGAATTTATGAAGTATAATTGCTTAGTGGTCAATTGGAAGTGGCGAAGCTAATCATCATATCATTGGAAGTAATTAAACAAATTAAAATTTGAAACGGGAACTGTAAACTCAAAACGAGAACTCTTGCCAAAAAACTCAAAAAGAACATGACAAATCAACCTCAAAACGTAAAGTGTTGATGCTCGAATAACATTTTTTTTCAAGGTAATCTTTCAACATTTTCTAAAAATGGCAATAAAAGCCAATAAAAACCAATTTTTTGTGCAAAAAACACCCTAAAAACAAAAAGTGTTGATGTTGGAATAACGTCATTTTTTTAGGTAAATTTTCAATTCTTTTAGCAATGGCGTTAAGGATAAAATGTCACGGCTCCGAAAAAACCTTAAAATTCCAATGATTTTTAGGCATGTCATTAAAGATAAAATATCGCGTCTTTGAAGAACCTTAAAATTCCAACAATTTTTAGCCATGGTGTTAAAGATAAAATACTTATAATTATTTTCAACCATAACATTAAAGATAAAATATCATGACTCACAAAAACCTAAAAATTTTGACAATTTTTCAACGATGGAATTAAAACCAACAGATTGTGACTATAAAAAACCTTAAGTGTTCAACATATTTCAACAATGGCATTATGGGAAAAAAAATATGACTAAAAAAACTTTAAAAATGAACACCTGAATCAAAGAGTCATTATACCAAGAGTATTTTTTTTTAAATGCTAAAAGTAAAACAACTTTAAAATCTTAGCCTAAGACAACTTGACAAATTGCTAGAAAAAAATTAAAATCAACCATCAAATTGACAAGCAGTGTATGCGAATTTAACCCATTGTAACAAAAACTTAAAGACCGACCATGAAATTGACACATTTTGGGGGCGAACTCAATTCATTATAACGAAAACTTTAAAATCAATTATGAAATTGACACATAAAAAATGAAGTATTTAGTAGGTTTCAAGAATTCAAGGCTGAGGTAGAGAACTCGACAGGAAAGAATCTAAAGGCTCTTAGATCAGATAATGGAGGAGAATACATTTCCAATGAGCTCATTGATTTTTGCAAAGAAGTTGACATTAAGAGGGAGTTAATAGTTCCTTACAACCCTTAACTTGTCGAAAGGAAGAATAGAACCATTGTAGAAGCTTATAATGAAATGATCCATGATCGAGACTTTCCAATGTTCTTACAGGGAGAAGCATCCAAGGTAATAGTTTATGTGCAAACTAGAAGTCATCACCAATTGTCGGAATTCAAGACTCATGAAGAAGTCTTCACAGGTAAGAGACCAAAGGCTGGACATTTAATAATATTTGGTTGTCATGTTTACATTCATGTATCCAAGGAGAAGAGGTTGAAGTTTGAGCCTTCTAGAAAGAAGGCAACATTTTTGTTGGGTACAGTGATACATTAAAGGCCTACAAAATTTATATTACGGGTTAACAAAGGATTGAAATCAGCAAAGATGTTATCTTTGATGAGGATGCAACTTTCAGTAAATCCAGGGATGATGATGATGAAGAACATGAAGCTCCTCAAAATGTTGATACAAGGCCTTCTAAACCAGCGAATCCTTCTTTAGATTCTCGGGATAACCCAGAAGAGCCAAATAATCTAATGGACTCTCCTAGTGTTGTTTTTCTAGAAATCAGGAAGAGACTTGCACAACTTCGAAATACTTTGGAGGATGTATAAGGTCATGCAGCTCCTCGTGGCACATTCAGAGAAATAAAACGTCTTAAGAACTATTCACGATATGTTTCATTGATGATTTGTATCATTGATTCTAAGCCATCTAACTATGAGGAGGCAACAAACCAGTAAGTTTGGAAATATGACATGTTAGAGGAAAACCAGTCCATCATGAAGAAGGAAATGTGGGATATTGTATCGAGATCTGAAGGGGAGTCAATGGTGACTTCTGAGTGGATCTACGAGATCAAGCATGCAGTGGATGGTAGCATATAGAAGTACAAGGCAAGAATTGTAGAAATAGGGTCCTCCCAGAAAGAGAGAGAAGATTATGAGGAAGCATTTGCTTCAATTTCTAGGTACACTTATATTAGATCTATCATTTTTATTGCTTCTATTATGAATTGGAAATTACATCAAATGGACATGAAGACAACTTTCCTCAATGGATTTTTTAAATAAGTGTACATAGAACAACCTCAAGGTTTTGAGGTACATGAGAGGGAGACTCGTGTTTATAGATTGAAGAAATCCGTGTATAGACTCAAGCAAGCACCTCAAGCTTGGTATTCTCAAATCCATGGATATTTTTTTAGTCTTGGTTTTACCAAGAGTGATCTTGATCCAAACCTTTACTACTAGGTTTGTAGAGGTGAACCTGTGATTTTATTATTATATGTCGATTACTTGTTTTTTATAGGGGAAAATAATCTCATTGATTAGTGTAAGAGGGAGTTGACTGTTGAATTCAATATGAAGGATCTAGGCTTGATGCATTACTACTTGGGATTGGAAATATGGAAGAAGCCAAGAGAGATATTTCCTAGACATGGAAAATATATTATTACAAACCTTCAAAGATTTGGAATGATGAAATGTAAGTCCCTATCTAAGCCCATGGTGATGAACCTAAAGAAGCTAAGAGACTTTGAGTCAGATTTAGTGTATCCCTCTATGTGTCAATTCCTTATTGGTTCATTTATGTATCTGGTTAATACCAAACCATATATTTTATTTTCAATAAACACTCTAAGTATGTTCCAGGTGGAACTGAGGCGTGTACATTGGATTGCAAAAAAAAGCATGCTTTGAATAGTGACACAGTTAGTTATGGTTTCACATATGTCTCAAACAGTGGAGTTCATTTGCATGTATTCTTAGATTTTGATTGGGAAAGGAGTGTAGAAGACATGAAGATCACATTAGGATGTTCTTTTAGCTTGGGATCTACTATGATATCTTAGATGAGCAGAAAGCATACATCTGTTGCACTCAGCACTAGAGGCAAAATACATTGCAGCTAGTTTGGAAAGTGAAGCAGTATGGCTTCTAAAATTACTTTCATGATTGCTTGATTGGGTGTGGGATCTGACTATGATATATTGCTACAATCAAAGTAATTGTGTGAAGACTTCAAAAAATCTAGTTTGTCATGATTGGTTGAAGCACATCAAGATCAAGTATCATCACATCCGAGACATGGTATAGATGGAAGAAGTGAAGCTCCAATACATCTCTACTAACGAGCAAGTTGTTGACATCCTCACCAAGCCTCTTCCTAGGGAGAAGTTTGAGAATGCCTCCCTCGTTGAGATGGAATGTTAATGTTGTTACAGCAAGGGGAAAACATTATCACTAGGCCATGATATAGACAAGTCAAGTATTGATTAGGGGCCACAAAATGTGGCTAGGGAGAATGGCCCAGAGAACATCAAGGCCTGGACTGCTCCCCAGTTGGGTGGGAAAGTGTGTTTAGCATTGATCAATATAATTACCATTCAATTAGCATGCAAGAATGGTAATAACCTTGGATTTCACCATAAGTCATAGGTGTTTAATAGGTTCCAAGTGACGACTTGGATAATTGGTGAATTTCTCCAAGTGGCAAATTATTGAGCGTGCTGCTAATGAAAGATGCTTTCCATGGGTAGTGGATTGACACATCAACATAGTTAGCTCATGCAACCTTTCCCTTCAGAATTTTTTGCAACAAGATAACATCTGATGAAGTCATCATGAATACCTCCCTAGCTAAGAGAGAGTGTTGGGATTTTTTAGTTATGGTCGGTCTTCATATTGTATAATGTATTCCTTCAAATATATGTATTGATAAATTTCAAGACATGTTCTTCATGTCTTTTTCAAAAGAAAGAATTTGAATTTTTTATTTTAAATATTTTTTATATTAAAGAAGTTAAGTCGACCTCCACTTGGCCAAGTTGGCCCAGCCCTATTGTGGCACCCATTCAGTCTCCTAAGAAAGATATATAGAAATCTTTCAACCTCCTCGTCTTGGCATCATTTGACCTCACACATAAGACAACTTCTGATTTAAGAAAAGGATGAAAAGGATAAGAAGGATGAAGACTAATCCAACATTTCTCTCTCTTTTGACTTCAAATGTGTGACTCTCTCTCTCTCTCTCTATTGACTTCAAAAGTGTGACAAATTTCTAATCATTTCTGGCAACAAATATGAGTTTTTTAGGTTTAGGAGGAGGCTGAAATTTAGCTTAAGCAAAGCAAATTAGGCCGAGACTTTTTGTAAACATCTTGACTTGATTTGAAGACCTTTGACCAGGCTTTACCAAGGGATCTCTTGCTGGTTTGTTTGACTAGGAAATATCAGTTGTATCTCTTATTGAATTGAAGAATTCTCTAAGGAAAAGGTTGATGGATTTTTCCCCTATGTGGGTTTTCCCACGATAAATATTTTGTTTTCATTGTGGTCTATGTTGTCCTACTACATTTATTATTGAAGTTATGAAGTATAATTGCTTAATGGTTAATTGGAAGTGGCAGATATAATCATCATATCATTGGAAGTAATTACCAGTTTCGGAAATAAGTTATAGTATACATTGCACTTTTAAAACCAACACTCAAAAGGAGATTTATGCTTTGGAGCAGAAGTTTTACAAATTGGACAGTCTATTGGAATCTTAGGATGCGCATTTAAAATTCACTTCTTTAGGAAATGGCATGTTAGGACCTCCTTCCTCATCAATTTTGGCACTTCTAAGTGTGAGTTTAGGCCTCTTTGGCAATCAAATCCCCCATCAATTTAAAAACTAAGTTTTGTGTTATTTTTTCCTACATGATTATGAAAATCTTTGAAGTTTATGTTGTAGCTCATGTTTAATTATGTTTTGCATAGTCCTATAGCTCTTTGTCTTTAGGTCAGGTTTGAATTTTATGTTGTTTGCATCAATTTCGTAAATCATGATCTCGGTATGAGTTAATCAATTATCTATCTTAGTTTTTATCAAAGAACAAACATTGTTGACACCTAATCATAGGGATTGGGTGAACAACTGTAATTAGTGTAAATAAATAACAGAGAAAATGGACAGTCATTAGGAGATGAACTGAACAGTCACTCCCTCCTGTACATAATAATGAATAACCTGAATGAATAATATGATTTGATTTGAGGAGTTACCTCTTGGCCTGACATGGTATCAGAGCCAACGCCATTTTTGGCTTCCCTCTCTACTTTGTAACTCCCATTCTGCCTATTATGCCTATTCTGCCTATTCTGTCTATTCTGCCTCCATTCTGCATTTTTTGTAGACTGACAAATCACTACTGTGTGTTGTGCGTTGAATGTTGTTGGCAGAGTCATTACAAGCAAATGGAGTCGTGGAGGGCTGACTATGGAGTGGCTTGAGAAAGGTGATGGTGTGATATGCATGAGAAAGAAGTTGCGACTGTATGGTAGGTAGAAACCTACTCTTGGTATATTTACAAGTAAATTATAGGAATCAGTGGATATGTTGTTCCTCGGTCCATACGTTGCTCCCATACACCCATGGTATGACAGCCCATAGTCATGTCATTGCTCCCATAGTCCTGTTGTTGCTCCCATACAACTGCTCTTCAATACCTCCATGACCCTCCTCCACGGCCCTCCTCCATACACAGTCAACTCCCATCGCCTCCCTTCACCCGCATACCATACCCTGCCCACCGAGCTACCATACACAGTTCATACCTCGGCCCTTGGCATATGTGAATCCACTCCAAGTTATATACATTAACGTTGTCCGGTTATATACATTGACATTGTCTAGGTTATATTACGTTGAATGTTGTCCTTCCTTCATTATCACAAGTTAACGCAGTTGGTAGAGATAGTATAACGTTTTCCAAATTTCAAATTTCATTGTATGTCTTCCTATACAATTCTCATAGAATGGTGATATACATTATATTGTTTCACAATTTCATTGTCTTTGAATTATAGTATAATGTTGTCTCTGCTTCAAACTATTCGTATTGTTTCAATTGTGTTTTCCTTTTGATATTATAATAACGTTGCTATCATAATTTGCTCGGTTCATGTACCGACCTCCTCCCATGGCGCGTGTGCCTCTCCATCATAATAGCGTTGTCTGACATGATATCACCCTTCCTCCAATAACACCTTCCCCACATAATACCTCTATCTTCATATATCAGAATCAGATTTTTTTTAGGAGTAAAATTTTGCAGCAGAAGTATTTTTTTCCACAGTACACAGATTTTACAATGCATTCATTAATATCTATTGTGGGAGTGGTTCTCAATGGGAAGGAGAATTATCCTGAATGGTCGCGGAAAATCAAACACACTCTCATTTTTAATGAGTTGTGGAAAGGAGTGTGTGTTGGAGACGGAGACAAAGAGCCAGAACAGTGTACCTCAGACAAGAAATTTGTCATTTGGGAAAATAAGAATAGCAAGGCTTATGCATTGATTGCAACATCAGTAAATGAAGAGGTGAGTCACCATATTTCGCCATTTTCAAATGCTTTCGAAGCCTTACGAAAACTGAAGGAACTTCTTGACTCACACGCTGCACTTGAAGTTGTTGAACTCATGATTAAACTCTTCACCCTTGAATTACAAAATAATGATCCTCTTGCTCTTGAGTGATGTGATTGACAGAATTGGGAGACTCAATCTTGATTCAGTCCAAACTCAATCAATGAAGCAGCCTGGACCATCTGAGAAAGGTCCCCCAAAGTGGCTGACAAAGACACTCGAAAGTGTTCATCGTGATGAAGTTGGAAAGACAGGAACTAGAAATTCAAACCGGCAAAATGGATATGATGTAGATGACTTTGATTCACCTGTTGATATGGATGTTTCTTATGATTATGAATTGAATTTGTCTACATATTTTGAACCAACTTCCTTCAAAGAAGTTGCTTCTCATGATGAATGGAAAGAAGCAATGCAAAAGGAGTATGATGCATTAATAAAGAATGGCACTTGGAAGCTGGTTGGTCCTTCATTGGGAACCAAACCAATTGGCTGCAAGTGGGTCTACAAGAAAAAGTATAAAGCTTATGGCTCACTTGAAAAGCACAAAGCCAGGCTTGTGGCAAAAGCTTTTGCACAGAAGGAAGGGGTCAATTATGAGGAAACTTTTGCCCCCACAGCAAAATGGGCTACCATCCGGACACTCTTTCCCTAGCAGCTCGGAACAGTTGGAAAGTCCATCAAATGGATGTAAAAACTTCTTTCTTGAATGGAGATCTAAAAGAGAATGTTTTTTTGTCCTAGCCTGAAGGATTTGCTGTAAAAGGACATGAACATAAAGTATGCAAACTTGTGAAATCCTTGTATGGCCTCAAACAAGCACCGTGAGCCTGGTATGAAAAACTAACTGAGCATCTTCTGAAACTCAGTTTCAAACATTATGATCTTGATGATGCAACTTTGTTTGTCAAGAAGGTTGGAAAAATAGTTCTATATCTTGTGGTATATGTAGATGATCTTTTGATGACAAGGAACAATGAGAGCTACATTGCATCCATAAAGAAGGAATTGAGGAAAGGTTTTGAAATGACTGATTTGGGCTATGTTCATTACTATCTTTTGATGACAAGGAACAATGAGAGCTACATTGCATCCATAAAGAAGGAATTGAGGAAAGGTTTTGAAATGACTGATTTGGGCTATGTTCAACATCCGAAGTCCATATTCCTTTCTCAAAAGAAGTACATTGGAGATCTATTGAACAAGTTTGGCATGACTGAATGCAATCCTCTAACTACTCCAATGGAATAAAACTTAAAGCTCACATCCATTCAAGGAAAAGAATTTGAGGATGCAACAAAGTATAGACAGCTTGTAGGAAGTCTCAACTACCTAACTACTACTAGACCACACATTTCGTTTGTTGTTGGAATCCTCTCCAGGAGGCAAAAGCCTTGTGAAGGACATTGGCCTGCTGCAAAAAGAGTTCTAAAGTACTTGAAGGGAACTCAAGACTTTGGAATCAGGTAGGCGACTTCAGCTTGATTGGATACTCTGATTCAGACTTTGATGGAGACAAAGAAACTGGGGTATCTACTTCACGTTATGCTATGAGTCTTGGATCAGAAGTTGTCTCTTGGAGATCACACAAACAATCAGTTCCAGCAGATTCCACAACAGAGGCAGAATATGTGGCAGCGACTAAGGCAACAAAAGAAATTGTGTGGCTCAGAAAAATTCTTGAATATTTGCAGGTAAAACAAGTGCAATTGACTCCACTCATGATTGACAATACCTCGGCAATAAAGCTAGCCAAGAACCCAAAGTTCCATGATCGAACGAAGCACATCAATACAAAATATCATCTAATTCGACATCATGTTGAGGCCAAAACAATCCATCTCCATCATTGTTCCACTAATGAACAGATTGCAGACATCTTCACCAAAGCGCTTGGAAGAGAAAAGCTTGAAAGATTCAAAATGATGCTTGGACTCACCAACGTCCCTTCAGAATAAGGGGTTGAATGTTGACACCTAATCATAGGGATTGGGTGAACAACTGTAATTAGTGTAAATAATAGAGAAAATGGAGAGTCATCGAGAGATGAACTAAATAGTCACTCCCTCCTGTATATAATAATGAATAACCTGAATGAATAATATTATTTGATTTGAGGAGTTACCTCCTGGCTTGACAAACATGTTAGTTGGTAATTAAGTAATAAGTAGCCAAAGAACTTATTTTTAAACTCAAGAGGAGAATATTGTATCATCCATGTGTACCTCAACCACAAAAATTTAATATAAATACTCTAGTGTTTGTTGAAAAAAATTCCTCTTGCTCCTTGCCAACCAAAAAGCCCATAAAAATATACATGGGGATGACCTATGATCCTTTAGTGTGTGTTTTTTAAACCAATAGTCAATATGGACCAAATAGCCAAATGAGCATACGAAAGACCCAATTTAGTGATGTGATTCCTAAATTAAGTAAAAGATTGAACAACTAAGAACCCTCTTCAAGGGAGAAACCTCCTTTTACAATATATGAAATCCATGACATAAGATGTTCCCTAAAACTAGTTATTTTTGGTATATATACAAGGCAAGAGATACAATTATATATAATGGGCTTAGTCAACTAATAATGACAACAATAATATAACAATAGCAATACATGTCTCAAGACCTAGGTGTTTCCCTCTTAATTAGTTGTAGATGCTTCTATATGAAGAAATTATCTTTCCATGTTGCATCTTCTATTAGCAAGGTCTTCCCCTTGGTGAGGTACTTAGTAATTGCTTGATTTTCTAGTAGTTTGATCTATGTTTCAATGATTATTTTAGGTTCTCGTATGATTTTTCCCTCTCCATCAAGCTTTGGAAAAGCAATTTGAATTGGGATCTTGTCACTAATTACCTTATTTAAACAAAAAACATGGAAAATAAAGTATACACATGAAGAATAAGGAAATTCTAATTTGTAATCCATACCACTAATCCTCTACAATACTTTATAGGGATTGTAGTACTTAGGTGCTAATCTATTATCCTTCCTTTGTTGCTTAAGAGACATTTATTTGTATGGTTTTCATAGAAATACCCAATCCCCCACTTTAAATTTCCTTTCACGGTGATGTTGATTTGCTTATTGTTTCATTTTGTTTTGTGTTATGGAAAAATTGTCCTTCAATTGTTTGAGGACCTCTTAATGGTGCTCTATGTGATCCTTCATTGCTTAAACCTTGGCTTTTGCTCTCAAGATGATGTGATGGAAGGAAGATGATACCCATTGAGTGTCATAAAGTGTAATAAATGCAAACATTTTAGATGAGTATTGACGGAAGTGTTGTACCACCATTTCCCCTTGCAAGGGTAACCACTTGACCCGTTGTGTTTGTTTATAAAGTGCGAAGGAATGGAGATAATATTCTAAAAGAATATTTATAATCCTATTTTTCCCATGATATTAAGAATGGTAAGAGGATTTTGAGCTAATTAAGTACCAAATAAGACAATTTTGTCCAAAAATTACCAATCAAAATTCGATCTCCATCAATTACAGTAATCTCAGGGTTTCCATGTAGCTTTTGAATTGTTTACATGAATGTTGCAACTACCACACTTGATCTAAAAGCATATGAGGTCAAATGTATTCACAATTTGTGGTCCAATCCACCACCACCATGATGAAATTATTTCCTTCATACTTTGGTAGACCTATGGTAAAATCAATGGAGACCTATTTCCAATGTGGACTTCATATACCTAATGGTTCCAAAAGACCAAATTTTTTGATTATCTACTCTTTGTTCTATTGGAAAATGAATCATTCTACCATGAAGTTTTGGACATTTGTTTAAAGCAAATTCTAAAAAAAAAATCAATCTTGATCTTATGGTAAATTTTTAAAAATCTTTAGTATCCTCCAATATGATAATTGTGTAGTTGCAAAAGGACCTTTTGTTTGAGTTAATAATTCTTACATATATATAGATAATCATTATACGAAGGTGAATATTTATTGCATACAAATTATTTGTTTCATGTGAGTGTTGTTGTTGATGTTGAATAAGCTTCCATGCATTTTCTTCATGTGGCCATTCTTTCCTTGCTTCTTCCACCTAATCAACTTATATATTGGAAATGGCACAAAATGAGGCCTTAGTGTTTTCTTCTTTCCTTAAAAGTGCATATGCCACCATATTTTGATTCCCTTTTTTGCAAATGATTTCAAATTCATAATCTAACATCTTTGTAACCCAATTTTGTTGTTGTTCTAAATATATTAATTGTTTTAAGAAGTACTTTAGGCTATCATGTTTTCTTTACCTTGAAGTGTATTGATGTTAGCTAAGGTTTCCATTGCTTAACTGTATATGATATTGCCAACATTTCCTTCTCATAAATAGGTTTGAGTAAATTATTTCCTTTCAATTCCCACCTTCTAAAGGCAAGAGGCCTTTCTTCTTACATTAAAACTATGTCAATGTCATGCCTCAAAGCATCACACTCCATAATCAATGTTTTTGTGAAGTCAAACATGGCCTAGATAGGTCTTCTACGCATTTCATCCTCAAGTTTTTCAAAAGCTTAGGTTACCTTTTGAGTCCACAAAAATACTTCATTTTTCAAAGGTTGTTAAAGATGTCATTATTCTACCATGGTTCTTACAAAATTGTAGTAATAACCCATTAATTCTTAGAATCCTCTAAGATTATTCAAGGCTTTGATAAATAACCATTCCATTATAGATTTTTTTTTTTGGTCCACTTTGTTTTGAAAAATGCAGCAAGAAATTCTCAATTTGATTTTGCCTTGATTAAATTGAGAAAATTTGAATTTCTAAATCAGCAAACAACTTGGATGATGTTAACTTGTGTGTCATGGCTTGTTTCACCCAGTTTACTCAATAAATTCGAGTTGGAGTTGGATTTCAGTGTTTCATGTGTGATTACTAATTTGTAGCAATCAGGGTCAATTATCTCAAGTTGTTTTCAATTAAACTAGTTCCAACTTTTGGAGGAACTAGTGGAAGACCAGTGGGACTTTAGTCAAACTCAGTGATCATCCAGTTAACTGATCAATCGGCCCAAAATAGCTAGTGCATGCATAGAATTTGAGTTACCCAGTTGAGGTGGAGATTCCAAGGCAGTGTAACATCAATTATATACTAGTCTGGAGTGTACAGGTGTTGCATGCAGTCAAATGATTAGCCTAAAGGAATTGCGGAATTCAATCGAGGGAGTTTACTAAATAATATGGACTAATTCCTCAAGGAACAACGCAAGGAAATAAGAGCTCAAGCTGAGGGTAAATTTGACTAAGTCTGGGTATGAGACCTTCAGTGAGCAGAGAGATAGGTTGTGACCTTACAGGGTGAGCTCAATTAAGCAAATCAATTGTAATGCATCTCTATTTCAATTGATTAATGCAAGAGGCATATTGCTTTCACCAGATAAAAATACTTGTTGCATGTGTGTTATTCCTTCTTGCATGTCTAGAATTTTTGTTCTAAATTGTGAAATAATGTCTGCAGAGCAGTAGTGTAGATCTATGTCTTATGATTTTGACTAAGACTTCATGAGAAATTGCAAATCTACGGCCTAATGTCTACACTTTGATAGCCTCATGAAATATAATATGACCCAAATATTCCACTACCTACATCCTTAAGGCACACTTTGAAGGACTTGCACATAGTTGTTGTTCCTACAATAGTTTAAAGCCATGACAAATGGTCTGCATGCTCTTCCAAATATTTATTGTAAATTAGAATATTATCAAAAGACACCAACAAAAAATTTATAAGTGTGTGATTCATAATAGAATTCATCAAGCTTTCAAATGTGGAAGGTGCATTAGTAAGGCCAAAAGGTGTGAAAAAAACCTCATAATGAATTTCATGTGTTTTGAAGGATATTTTGGGGATGCCTTCATCCCTTCGAATCTAATGATATCCTAATCAAAGGTTTGACTTACTAAAGAAAATCAATCCCCACAATTCATTTAATAACTCATCAATGGTAGGAATTGGAAATCAATCCTTGCAATTTATCTTTAGTGATTATTTTGTTGAGATATCTATAATCCAGACGCATGCACCATGAAACTCCATTTTATAACCCATCACCACTAGTGAAGAGAAAGAACATTAGTTGGGTTGAATAATGCCAACCTCTAACATTTTTTAACCATATTCTCAAACTCACTCTTCTATGCATAGGAGTATCTACAAGGTTTGATGTTAGGAGGAAGGCCACTTGGGATCAAGTGAATATGATCCAGATATGATTTGTCACCTATTTTGGTACTTTTTGAGTGGAAAAATTAAAGCTACTGGCTTGTAGGGCACAATTTGGGGATAGAATTCATTTTAATGATTTGAGGTCCTTAACTTTTAGAACCTATTCAAGGCACTAAATGCTCATTTTGGGGGGAAAACTTACAAACATAGTTGCAACCTCTCATTTTTATTCTAGATATTGAGAGACTTTTAACGACACAAAGATCCTTTCAATCAGAAATCATATAAGTTATACCTCCCACAAATTGATCTATGCTTTGACCCCCATGGTACTAGGTGCACATAAAAGTCATAACCCTAATTCTAGACAATTATAATGACATTTTAAACATTGGACCACTAGGAAAGGAAGGGTTTCAATTCTTGTTGTGTCCTTTTTTTCTTCCTTGGTTGAGTAGAGCAAGGGAGTAGGAAATTATGGGTAGAGAAAAACAAGTAGAAGACCCTATAGAGGACATACAATCCTCAATGTCCATGACAACTCTATAGTGAATTCATCTTTCTTTGTATTTTCATTTCATATCTAAGGAGAAAAGAGAAAGGTATAATTGTAATCGTCTAGTTGGGTTTTGTAAGGTACATATTTTGTTCACTATCTAGATGGTGTGGTATTTGTTTAGCTTCTTTTATTTCATTCTTGAGTTATTTCAATAATTTGACCAATAAGCTTGTAATGTTATATTTTAATCTAAGTAATTTTACATATACTAGTAATATTTGTTGTAATGAAATAGTATAATGGAATATTTGTGATAATTTACATATCCTATAAGTATAAAAGCAAATTTTTTTAGGGTTCTTGTGGGAAATTGTAGGTTCTGAAAATTAGCTTAAAGAAAGAAGTCTCAAAATCCTAGCCATGGTGAATGAATATAGTAACAATCCAAGGGATGACTCAAAGGTGATACTTTCAAAGTTGGAAGCACAAGTTTCTAGTGCCTCTAACAACATCGAAATTCTTGTGTTGGATCTAAAGAAAAATTTAGGACTTTTCAAGAAGCTTAATAGCACTAACCTAGAAGTTAGCTCAAAAGGGAACTTTAGAGATAAAGAAGAATTTTAATATGAGAAAAAAAATAGCGAAAAAACGAGAGACCAAGTTCTACCATCACCTCTTCCCTATCTTTATTCAAAGTGAAAGAAAAGTGGAAATCAAACACTATCATGGTGAGAATTATATTATTAAGTTGTCACAACAATTAGAAGTCTATTTCAATACAAATAACATAGGAGAAAAGAAAAATATATCATTTTCCCCATTAAAGTTAGAGGGCCCATGCCCAAATTTGGCAGGAAAGCCACATGGGGACACCTTGGTTGGAGGATGAACCCCTAGTAACTAAGTAGGTGTTGAAACTATCATTAAATCCCAATTTTACCCCATTATGTATAAAGAGGATCAACATATATTCTAGCACTATTTTTAGTAAAAGCAAGGGTAGAGTGTAAGAGTACAAAATTGAGTTCTGAATGATAAAACATTATGTTGGGAACATCTCCTAAGAACTTTGATGTACTCCTCAAGTATCTAGATGGTCTATGTAACCATTTAAGGAGGAAAGTTATGCTTTTACTAGGAATTTTGATGAGGTTTGTGTGCAAACACAATGTTTGAAGATAGATGCGAAGAAAGTACAACCAAATGCTTCCAAATAGAGGGACCACTAAGGCACTCCTAAGGAGAGAGTAGAAAGGATAGGATAGGAAGAAAACAACCACTAGACATGAGTGCAAGGATCCAAGCAAACATTATAACCATTAAAATTGACGGTCATAGTAAACATAAGTGTTGAAAGTTGCATCTAGAGTTAAATCCAAGGAACCACAAGATTGTGTTACAATCTTGATTGTATTAGTGAAATTAAGAGAGGCAATACTACTTGATCTGTGTAGTGTAATTTTTGGAAGCCCCTACTTGTACTCCAGGAATACATTCTTCATGAAGATAGGATGGGAATTTCTTTATCATCAATGTGCACAAAGGTATGTCCAAGATCTCTCTTGTAAGTTCCAACTATGCCAAGAAACTAATTAGCTCAAACAGGAAGCTTGCATTCTCTTATTAAGACATAATTAGTAAGGAGATAAGTTAGTAAAAATAAAGGCATCTCTAGAGGGATGTACCAAAGAGTAAAAACACTTGTTAGACAAGATTTTCTAGGTGTATAGAAGTATTATAGGAGCCTAAAGGATTAACACCTAAGAAGGAAGTGGATCATGAGATACAAATTTCAATATTCTCCCATTTCCAAACATAGGATTGTAGAAATGGACCTTATGAGAAGAGGATGAAGTGAAGAGATAGTTGCAACAATTGTTGGAACAAGAAGTAATTTGATCATGTACTCACCTTGTAGACCACCTATCATAGTGCTTAAAGGATGGGACTTGGGAAAGTGTAGTTATTATAGATCTCTAAATAAGATCATCCTCAAGAATAGATACCCCATACCTAAGATCGATAACTTGCTATATTGGTTGCATCATGCCAAGTACCTCACCAAATTAGATTTCATATAGGGATACCACTAGGTAAGAGTAAAATAAGAAGATATTTGGATGACTGCCTTCAAGATGAAGCAAGGTTTACATGAATGGTTGGTAAATATTTCAATTCATGTAATGTGAAAACTACATTTATGCATTCAATGAATGATGTATTGTGTTCCTTTATATATTCATTTGCAATAGTGTTCTTGGATGATATATTGATTTTTAATTCTTTGTGAGACGAGAATGTATCACATCTCATGTGGATGTTAGAGACCCTTTAAAAGTATCAACTATTGGCAAACATTAAGAAATGTGAACTTGCTCACATGTCATCAATGTACTTGAGAGGTATGTGATTGGTGGAGAGGAACTTGAGATTGGTCCTATGAAGTTGGAGGCTATCATAAAGTGGCAACTCCTACCAATAACACCAATGTCGGGATCTCTCTGGTAGTAGCACAATACCTTCAAAATTTTATAGCATCCCTTTCAACTATTGCTAGACTACTCCATGCAATAACTAGTGGCAGGAGTTTCCAATTGGGAAAGAATCACTAGAAGGATTTTGAAGAGCTGAAATGAAATATTAAGGAAGTAGAAGTTCTAACATTGCCTAATTTGTAAACTCCCTTTGAAGTAGAGACCAATGTAAGTGGATATGTTATGGGGGTGGGTTTCATGCAAGGAGGTAAGCCAATATGCTATCATTCCAAAATGTTACATGGTGACATCATGAAATAAACTACATATGATAAGGAACTCAAATATGGTTCAAGATATTGAGAACTTGAAGCATTATCTAATGTGCAAAGGAAACCATTCCCACACTAACCACCAAACATTACAATATTAACAAGCACAAGAAGCTTTATCAAACTAGACATTACACGTGGATTAGTTGGTTACAACAATGTCATCTTATCATCAAATACAAGAGGGGTCATACTATTAAGTTGTCATAAATGATTTCAAGGCTACCCACACCCAAGCTAACAACTTTGGGTACCCTTATACATATGGATCCTTTCACCCATGATGCATACAAAGAGGAATATAGAAAGAATAAGGACTTCAAGGAGGCATTTTAGTAGCTACAAGGCTAATTGTATGGAAGAAAGTGAAAGCAAGGTAGACTACCATTTCTTGGATGGGTTGCTCTACAAGCTTGATAAGCCATGTGTTTCTAAAGGAGAAATATTTCAACTTATAGAGAGGTTTACACCTCTAAAGTTGCAAGGCATTTTGGTGTTGGGAAAATAGTGGCCAACTTATAGAGTTGTGTATTGGCCAAGATGTAAGAAAATGTAGCTCAATTTATCAAAGAATGCATACTTTACTGTGCTAGCAAACCCAATAATAGGAAGAAAGGTTTATCTCGTCCCTTCTTTATATCTACTAAACCATGGGAGAACTTCTCCATGGATTTTGTTAGTGGTTTGTAAAGAACTAGGAGTGGACATGGCTATCTATTGGTGGCAATTGATAAGTTCAGTAAGATGTGTGTTCTCATGCCTTGTAAAAATACCATCAAGGGGAAATATGCAACAATCATGTTCTTTGAAAAGGTATTAGTGCACTTTGGGATGCCAAGGAACATCTTAGAAAGAGAAGTTTCCTTATTGTCCTTTAGGACTACTCTAGGATGCCAAGGAACATCTTAGAAAGAGAAGTTTTCTTATTGTCCTTTAGGACTACTCTGAGATGCCAAGGAACATATTAGAAAGAGAAGTTTTCTTATTGTCCTTTGGGACTACTCTTTGGGCCCAATGATGGACACCAAATTAAAGACATCTACAGCTTTCCATCCTTGGACAAATGGGAAAAAAAAAATTAGTAAATAATGATTCAACTTTTGAAGGGTTAAAATTAGAACAATCCAAGGACCTAGGATGTAATTGTGATTTATAATACAAGTGACAATCCAAGGACCTAGGACCTAGGAAGTAGACAAAAGATACACAAAGACACAAAATAGAAAGTTGGAAATCATTTCCAACTGTTTTCCATCCATTAAACACTAGTCACATTATATCTACAATTAAGAATGACAAATTAATTTCAATGTGGAATCATATTGTTTTTCCGAATAATAATTATAACCACACAAAACAATATATTATCACTTCTTTCCCAAGATTCAATTTTTTTCAAAACTTTGTAGTTTGGAACATACATGAAATTGATTACATGTTACCATACAAAAGGAAATTTTTTAATAAAACTAAAACTATGTAGTTTGGGACCAGCATGTTCAAAAAGTTACATGCTACCATACACAAGGAAAAAAAAAAAGAGCGATATTGATATGACCGTTTTTCTTTTGGAGACATACATGTTCAAAAAGTTACTATATGTGTGGGAGAAAAGAAAAAAGAGAGTGATATTGATATTGATATGAACTTTTTATTTTTGAGGTTAATGTTAACAATTTAAAACCAAACAAACAAAACAAAACTGCATCACGAACAAAACTGCATGCAATGTGATGCATAATTATCTCCGGTTTGCGCTCAGTTGAGTATTCCTAGACAATCTCACAACATTTCCAGCGTGATATCTTTAACAATGGATATGACAAAATCAGGGTTATCATTAGTATACACATTGGGCTTTGTTATCTACCACTAATAGTAGGGATAACTGTGTCACCCAAAAAGTGCATTCAGTAATTGCTATGCTTCAAGTGTTTGCATCCATTAATCAAGAACTTCAAGCATTAATCTTTGTTTTCAAACTGTCTTGTATTGATGTTCACTTGAACTTGTTGCACCACTAAACAAAGTTAACCCCTGCAATGTGAATGTGGCAAGTGTTGCTGGGGTCGAATCTTTGGGATCCATATCAAGCATGAGAATTTAAAACAATGTTCGAAGGCCTAGTGTGGTAGTTTTTACTTCGCATTGGGCAAAAAACAATCAATTTAATTGATATATTTGCCTCGGCCATTAAATACCCAACCTACCACTATATTTGAAATGATAGTTTCTTAATTCTATTTTTAAACAGAATGAATGCTATGGTACGTAATTTTAAACCCGTAAATCCAGATTTCAACACAAAACACTCAACCTTCAAACAATAAACCTTCTAATTTCACACCAAGTGCTTTACCAAGACTTCTGCAATATCAACCACAACATTGGTAGCTTTGCTAAGTAACTGGGTTACTTGTTTGATAACAATTGCCCACAGAATTTCCGGAACCGCTTGCCATTACCGATACAAAGTGAAACCATTTTTGAAAAGTTGGACAAAATCAAAACCTGCAACTTCAGCTTTCACTGCATAGTGACATATCCCTCGAAGCAAGGATTGTAATGAAAGCTAGAACATATCAACAGTGTAAAGGATAGCTAGATGAAACCAAAAGTGCAAGACAAGGTCTCTAGATCAAAAGTAATGCATCCGTATACCTTCGAATTCTTAATTTGTACATTGCTATTGAATTTCTCATTCCAAATCATGGAAAAACATTTGCTCTTCCGCAGGTACCCCAAATGAAATAGGTGTCCAATAATAATGCTAATTTCAATTTCAACTCTAGTTACCAAACATGCTACTTCCAAATAAAGTACTCTTAATAAGATACGCGTTTGATTTACATGCCCCGACAAATTTGTTACAAGTCTCCAAAGCCTGTGCTCGAATATGCAAGGGCAGGACAATGCTCTTTATTTTGAGGAAGTCATTTACCTTGGAAACCTAATTAATACATTTTCTCACACAGATGAAAAGCAAAGGATGATAAAAACAAAAAGTACTTTTTAACCTATATAAACTTATACTTTGAAGATTATGAATATTCAGCCAATACAGTTTTGCTGTTCATTTCAAGAAAGCTGCCACACTAAAATTTAGAACACAATTCTTAAAAATGGAAGCATACTTCAACATAAAGGACTCGCCAGATTCTTATCTCATCCAGCTCTCGAGTGACACAAACCAAGTTGTAGATATTCCATCTAATGCACAATCAATTGCATTTATTGATTTAAATAATCTACTGAGTAGCAACATTCAAAACATTACTCCAATCAAGGTGATAAAACAGCCATCATCGCGCCATTGTTACCGAATAGAAGAGACAGCTAGCATCGTTAAGAGGTGGGGACAGATGGCATCGTTGAAGAGGTGGGTAGGAGGAAAGAATGGGAGATTTCATTCAATTCAGCCCATCCTCCACCCATTTTTGACAGATTGATTCTCAACCATACAACTAATGGCAGTAAGACCAAATTATAGACTTGGTGCTAGTTAAACTGCGTATGATTACGAGGTTGATCCACAATATCAACCACAACATTGGTAGCTTTGCTAAGTAACTGGGTTAAACTGCGTATGATTAGAGTTGCTTGAGCCAGAAAGTTTTTTTGAAAACCAATGGTAGTAATATCAAAATTACAGAGGCAGCGAGTGCAGATCGTTTGCGTTAGTTAAACTGCATATGATCACGAGGGTGGTACATGATAGCTTCCCTGAGCTAGAAAGTTTCTCTACAAGCATCTAGATAAATTTTATGGTAACAGATTGTAGATAAATTTTATGGTAACAGGCTTTTATTACAGAACCATTAAATTCTAAATCTATCTTCACTCCAGATTTACTATTTTTATTTTTTATTTTATTTTATTTTATTTTAATTTATATAATTTATTATTTCAAAAGTAAAATGTTTTATTGATAATTATAATTATTATTTTTCTATTTATTTATTTATAAACATTCTACCATACTGGACTGGAAAGCATCTCCCATAAACATGCATCTCCCATAAACATAATTATTGTTCGTCATCTCCCATAAACATAATTATTGTTGTTTAGGAGAGGAAGGGAAGGTCGGCATTCAATTCAACCCATTGTCCATCTTAATATACCTGGTATAACCTCCAAAGCGAGCATAGGTGTACAAGCTCCAACACGTAATTCCAGGACCAATTCTTTCAGGGTTTTCTTGACACTGTTGACACTGACTGTCGTCACAGGGTCCAAGAGTATAAGAGTATAAGCTCCAACGCGCAAAGTCCAGGGTTGAGCATAGGTGTACAAGCTCCAACACGTAATTCCACGAAGAATTCTTTTAGGGTTTTCTTGACACTGACTGTCGTCACAGGGTCCAAGAGCATAAGAGTATAAGCTCCAACGTGCAAGTCCAGGAAGAATTCTTTCAGGGTTTCCTTGACACTGGTTGTCGTCGTACGGTTCAAGAGCATAGGTGTATAAGTTCCAACACGCAAGTCCAGGAAGAATTCAGGGTTTTCTTGACTATGTTGACACTGACTTTTCCTGCAGTAGAGACACCAAGTTTTTGAGGATGGTAGAAATGTATTGGTACATGTAATTTTTTCACTTAGACACTGAAGTAGCTCAGCAGAAGGTGGTCGTCAACAAACTGAGGGAATTGGAGATAATAATAATGGATCACCAATGTGATCAGCTTATCATTGAGATTACGATGCTGGTATTGAAAAGATAAATCATTGTGTAGATATCAGAAAGTCTCAGACAGTTTATATGCTTGTCAGACCTGTTTTCTATGACAACAGGGTCGACCTGAACATGATGCAACTCGTTTCTGTTTGTTCACAATAGATCTAGCTAGAATTACACAAGAAATATTCAAAACTTAGAAAAGCAAAAAATGTTGTTGCTAGCCAACCCCCTATACAAAGCTCCTTTCAAAAAGCTACAACGATAGATAAGAGCAAGAGCAACATGATTCACCTACAAATATGTGACTATCCAGTTAAACATAATGCATGAACATTCACACAGGTCTGGGAGAAATTCTGGCAGGACTATGATTTCATAGTACATCTAGTTTGAACAAAACCAGTTGAGGATTTTTCATGAACTGTAGTAGCCCAGCCCACATCATGATAAAATATGCCAGTGGCTTTTTATGAGATGTGATAACCCATTCCACATAATTAAAAAAAATAGGCTATGATTTTAACGAGCTGTAATATCCCACCCATTTCACACCATTCAAAATGATCATGGCCGCTTATTAATTCAGAGTTCGAGGGCCTTAACGAGCTGTAATATCCCATCCATTTCACACCATTCAAAATGATCATGGCCGCTTATTAATTCAGAGTTCGAGGGCCCTCTGAAGTTTTAAAGCAAAGTGCAATGACAATCCCTTTATTGGAAGGTGTTTTCGGTAAAACAATTAAACCAAAATTTTGTTATCCATCAAAGCAAACATACCATACCACTATTGGGTCTGTGCTAAAGAATATAAGCTTTTACATTCCTTGCACATTTCCCACCATGTGGTCGAAAAATCATTTGCCTCTGTTAAGTGGGAACTGAAATCAGACGTCTCTCATCATGTTGCAAGATAAGTTTTAATTTTGTAAATGACTAAATAAATATCTCCTTAACACTCCAAACTAACTTTTTACAAAAGAAATATGTATCTATATTTCGTGAGATGGGCAAAATTTTCAAGTTTAAAGATGCTACATTCCAAATCATATTCACCATAATAAGAATTTCAGCTTGCACTACAATCAGTGGATTGGACTTCCCTAAAATCATATTCTTGGGTTCCGTGATACCAACATCGTTGCATTGCATATCCATTTCAAAATCTGAAAGACCGCAAAGGATCAAAACCATTTCTGATCGGCTATTCTAAAAAATAAATCCATTTACTCCATACAAGAATATATTCATTGGTTCTGTTGAATATTTAATCAAGCATAACTAGCTTCATGACAATATATCCATTGGCTCTGTTAAATATGTAATCAAGCATAACTAGCTTCATGAGCACCCACAAATGCTATTTAAGAATGCATCATTTTCGAAATCCAATTATAACTGCAAAAGAAGTTGGCAACTCCAGCTTGTTAACTGTAGCTGTGTGGCAAATCAAGCTAAAAGCCACTCTTTCCCACTTAAGTAGTCACTTGCAATAATGAAAGATTTATTGATTTGCTTAAAATAAGTATTTCATCTAGTAATAGAATGAATCTTGTAAACAGGATAAAGTTCCATTTGGAATGGAATTTAGGAACAAAATTCAGATAAATGACATCCAACAATTAGCTTCAAAGAAATGCAATGTCTTTGATCCATAATTGGCCATCAAAATGACCACTGAATATTCATTCAGAAAAATGTCCAATTCAGACAGGTAAATGCATGTAAACAAAACAAAACTGTTCCAAATGCAACCAATATATTCTTGGCACCACTTAAAAGCCTCGGCTATTGAAATAGCACACTGTATTGTCTCTCCCAAATACCCTTGATGTTCTACCTACTGTATGGATGATACCTTCCACTACCTCGGCTACCACCATAACTTCCAGAACCTCCACCTGAATTGTAGCCTCCATAGCCCCCTCCACTGGAATATCCTCCATAGCCCATTCCACCATACCCATCTCCATCATAACCACCAGCTCCACCACCATAACCACCTCCACCATAACCGCCCATTGGCCCACCTCCATATCCACCACCAAATCCACCTCCATAACCACCGCCACCATAACCTGCACCATATCCCCCAGCACCGTATCCACCTCCATAACCACCATAACCCCCACCAGATCTGTAAGACCCACCTCCATAGCCACCACCTGGATAACCTCCATAACCATCAGCATAGCCATAATTACCCGATCCAGGACCATAGCCACCTCTTCCCTGGCGAAGAGATCGAGAATCTTGCATGGAGTTCTTTGGTTCTGCTTTCTTTATTTCAACCTGAGATGACAAAAGGAATACTAAATATTGGACTAACTGGGGAGAAAATGCAAGCATCAAACACAAAAAAAAGAGACTCACCTCCTTGCCATCAAACTCATGAGCCTTTCCTAGGGTAAGGATTTCTTCAACAGTTTGCTCACTATCAAAAGTCACAAATCCAAATCCTCGAGACCGACCAGTGCTGTGATCTTGCATAATTTGTGACTCAACAACATTTCCATACTTCTTGAAATAATTCTTTAATTCCTCTGCCACAATTAAAAAGAGAACCCATAAACAACTGGAGACATTTTTATTAGTGTTTAATACCAGAAAGCGAATAGAATGCTCACCATCTGCAACAGATGGAGGTAAGCCACCAACAAACAGTTTCTTTGTCTTTGGACCCTTGATTAAGTCCATGCTTTCTCTTGGAATAGAACGTTTAATCTCAACCTGCAAACAACACACGTAACAGAAAACAGTAAGTATCCTAAATACTCATTTTGATACACAGAAAGAACAAATACAATGAATTATTTAGCAGAAACCATACAAAATCTAGGGGTTCTTTGAGGGTTGAGGAGATCAGGCATCTAAATTTGACTAGCTGTGTTTTGGGACTTAGTAAACCCATCTTATACTCTATTAAAAATCTCTTTCAAGTATTACGTACGTTTTGGGATTGGCATACCCATCTTACACATCAAACATTTATTACAACTAAAAAATATTCCAACCATTATATCAGTATCTATAGTTACAGACTTCAAATCATATCTTCCCTTCCCCCGATTATTTTCTTGCCTCCTTCTTGCCCTTCAGAAATTTTATAAATGTGGATAGCAATGCAGGAAAAAGCGTCTCCATGGATAGAGGAAGGGAAGCTAATAATTTGCTGCAAAAGGGGCTCACAGAATATAAGCAAGAGAAAACAGCATTTCCAGCACCATAGGCACCGATAGTTTCAACTTACAATAATGTGCCTTGCGGTGGCCAGCAAGCACAGTCCTTAGTATAAACAGCCAATAAGCAAAGGCGTGGAGAATATGAAAGAGGCTCGCAGTACTATATCATCAGGTGCACATACTTTATATATATTTATAATATCCACACTAAGCCACATTATGTCCAATAAATAAAACTAGTATAAGAGAGCAACTGATAATAAGCATGAGAGAACAGTTGCATTCCCCAAAACAACCTTAAGTTGGTAACATACAATGACAGAGGGGCTAAAACTACTATGATAAAATGATGATTGAATAAAAAGCTAGATGAGTAGGCCATGGTCTGATGCTTGATATTTATAATAACAACACTAAGCCCCATTATGTCCAATAAATAAAACAACTAGAGTAAGAGAGCAACTGATAATAAGCATGCGAAAACAATTGCATTCGCAGAAACAACCTTAAGTTGGTAACATAGAATGACAGAGGGACTAAAACTACTATGATAAAATGAAGTTTGAATATACAGCTAGATGAGTAGGATGTGGTCTGATGCTTGAAATAGGCATGCAAATGACCAGGTGAGAATAATGCCCTCAAACAATGTATCCTCAATGTATCCTTTCGTAAATTACAAAGGCCCCCACATTGAAAAGGAGTTCTCACTTCGACCAAAAGCCAATATAAAACTTGGCAGTAAAACCAATATAATTCCAAAGCAAATTACGCCTTAACCTAAGGGTAAGGCAAAACTTAAAATCCAATTTATCAAAATAATAGTCAGTACATTATTTGACCGTGAAATCTAGAAAACTCACAAATAAGCTAAAATACTCACAAGCAGTAAAGAAAATGTTCACTGAACCAACCAATATGCCCTATTACAAATTCAAGGTTTCAACAAAAATAATATAAACGAGAAATCGGAACTCACCGTTCTTCCATCCAATGTATGCGTGTCTTTTATAACGGCATCTATAACTGAAGGATCCGAATAAGTCACAAACCCAAAACCACGAGGGTGCCCAGTTCCACGATCTTTCATTATCACCGAATCTATAATCTCTCCATATTTCTTGAAATGATCCACCAATTTTTCTGCAAACATAGCAATCACGCAAACATTGACATCGCAGACAAGTTACTTGACAGCGGAATGATTTTGAAGCATGTTAATTAAAATGAGAATGCCTGAAAATGAAAAGGCACAGAGAAATACTTCTAGAATTAAAAATCGATTAAACCCTTTTCCAAAAAAAAACAAAAATTGGAGAAGTTTACAAGCAAGAAAACGCGTTCAGCATATAAAATGTCGTTTGTAAAGAAAGCAATGGATAATAACGCATTTTGAAGAATCGCAATGGATAACAATGGATTATTGTATTGAAGAATCGCAATGGATAACAACGCGCACCTGTGGTGGTTTCCCATGAAAGCCCTCCGATGAAAATTTTTCCTCTATATTAAGAAGCGAGGTCATTTGTGTTAGCTAGCTAAAGGCTGCCGACCCAATCGACTCTAAAACCAAAAGCAGACTGGCTATTCTATCTACGAAAAACACATAACTGCTAAAACTCAGGGTAAAACTAATGCTAAAACTAAAACTACAGTAGCTCATGTGATCTGATCTGACTAACCCTGAAGTCTTTCCTGCAATGTCGGTGTTGGAGTCCTTGGGGTCACTTCCTACCTTCTTCTTAGAAGGGACTGAACCTGAGACTGCACCATTCTCATTCTTCTCAGAATCCATTTCTATCCCTCTTCCTATCTATCCAAGGCTTATAAGGGAAGCTGTAGATATGTCTCGCTATACTTTCAGAAAACAGTTCGTTCTGTCTATGCCTTCACTGCTCTGCAATCTGCCTTTGTTTTCGCCCTAAAAACTCTGCCTTTGTTTTCGCCCTAAAAATTCATTTGCTGGATTCCTCTTATTCTTCCCGCTCTGTAGCTCCATCTACAGCTACGGTTTTAGGGTTTTGGACTTCTCATATTTTCTTCCGTTCATTCGTATAAATAGAACTTTTGGGTGTTTACTTTAGAAGGGTTAACTCACGCTACCTTAACCAAAGTTGCATTTTAACTTCGGGTCCACATCGTCACCCAACCATGACTTCGCTTTAACCATGGCTTCAATGTCAAAGCAAAGTGGATAACCGGGATTTAGGTTGAGAAGGGTTTATTTAACCTTTGGGACAATCCACGTGGCGATCAAAGTTAAGGCGAGAGTTAAGATTGAAGAAGAGGGAAGATAGAAGAGAAAGAGGCAACTGAGCCAATGACAATAAAGGTTTTTTTTTTTTCTTAAATAAGGAAGGGAATAAGGTTTTTGTTTGGTTTTTTTTAAATAATGAAGGGGATTTGTAGTTCAATGAAAGTGTGGTATGGTGGTGTTATTGTTATTATAAGGGTTTATTTTTTTAAAGTGGTATGTGGTGGACTAGTGTGCTTTTAAATTGGGACTTTTTATAAGGGGTTTTTTCAATAGTAAAATTTATTATAGTTATATAAACAGTGTTTAGTTCGAGTGGTAGGGATGGTGGTTTGTCATCCCATCCACCTGAGTTCAAGTTTTTTTAGACATGGCCCATCATATTAAGGTTGGAATAATAGGTGTCATGTTGGAGTCTCGGCTCTCCGCTCCAGTTCGGTGGTCTCTGGACATCTCGGTCCTAGGTTGAACTATGAGTTTCTCATATATGTGGCTTGCAATTGTTGCATATATCTTGGAAGGTCGTTAATTCTCTATCACAAAAAATCATTATATTTATTAAGTTGAGTTCAAAGTTGCATGTCATTCAATGTGTTATGTTGTCCCATCTCTTGATAATTAGTGGATGTTGACATTTAATGTACATATGAAGTACCTCAATGTACATTTTTGTCAACATGCAATGGTGTGTTAGTGATTTAGTTGTTTGATATGATGTGGGATAATGAGGAGGTCATAGATGAAACTAGGAAAACAATTCACATCCTTACAGATATTCTCTAGTGCGAAATCAATGAGGATAATAGGCAATGGGAGATTGTCATGGAAATATTAAATGGCATATAAGAGAACAACACTCACCCAAGAAAGGGGCACAAAGGTAAGATAAAGGAGATGTTATGACAAGTAGTTTATGAGACCATCATGGCTCACATGATAACAACAAAGAAACATCTTATTAGATACCAACATCATGACTAGATATTTCCTATCCATGTGTGGCATTAATCGACTTGGAAGGACAGGATCAACCCTGAATGGTTGCATGTGCTTATCACCAAGTTGCTCAAGCAACAAGAAGTAATCAATGCCATATGCCTCCTACTCTCAATGCATAAACTAACCCATGAATGGCAAGTTGGGTGTCATCTTATCTTTCTAGCTTGATAACATTTAGGCAATTGTTGAAATGATTTGTCCTTTTTAAAATTTGTTGGTTTCATGAGGTTATGCCATAGTTTTATGCAAAATTTCTTTGGAACTCTATGGAATGAAATTAAAATTGTTGAACATTATTTTGATTGTAGTAGGTGCAATAACTTGACACTATGGTTATCCTATAATAAGTAATTAAAATTAGTTAGGAATGACATTTTAGATAATCTAGTTATTTTATTTCAAGCTCATCTAGGATCTTAAAATTTGGTTAAAGGGCATAAAGTTGATTTTAAAATTTGTTGTAACTCGTTACTAAAGCATGGTAACCTCGTTTAGTTAGTGAAAGTCTTTGGATCATTTGGTTGCCTTCACTATAAGGTCTACCATCACAAAGCTTCCTACAACAACAAAAAAGTCTAGTGCCTAATAATGGTATTGGAAGATATCTAAGCAAATTGTAGCTTCTATAAGACTGGGCCAATTGCACACACCTGATAATCAAAACTAGTTAGGTAATGGTCTACCAAACAAAATAAATTTTACATCTTACACCTGGACCATATATTTTTAGTGTATAGATAACAAGGTAGAGCTTTTCAACTCTCAAATTTCTACTGAAAGAGTGCTCCTTAGTTCTTGGACAAATCACACCATAGCCTTTCTAGATGTCCATAGAGGATTATTTCACCCTTAAGGCATGCCACTCTAACATGTGCACCTCCTATAGCCAATAATAATATTTTGTAGGAGGATATTTATGCAGACTTCCACTCTTGTAAGATGGCGTCATGGTTGCATTTCTACAACCTAAGATATAAGTGTTCCTAGATGTAGATATCTAACTAGAAGCACATTAAACCCATACTCCAAGGGAAAATATTTTTAGCTTGTTGATCAACTCATCATCAATCACTTTATTCTAAGAAGCAGTGCTACTCCCTCTAATTTCCACTATTAGCTTTTGTCAATATGAATCGACCTACATAGTTGTCACCCTAATACATCCTCTAGCTTTCCCTATAGGGAGGAGGCAAGACAACATGTGCATGCCTCACTTTTAATAACCTTGCAACTAAAAGAAGTGGGTAGACTTCCACTCCTATTGTATGGTGTTATGGCAACATTTCTATGACCGCAACCAAAGGCAAGAGCATGCCTAATAGTAATCAACCAATCATAAGCAATTTTACCCCATACTCCAAAGGGTTCTTGTTAGTGAAGTGATCATAAACTTGATTCCATTGACTTATTAACACTCAAAATCCTAGCTAGAGAAGTACTCACTATCTCTTAAGCAATTCATATTGGAGCTCTTCCAAAGGTCCACAGAGAATTATTTCATCCATAAGGTGAACAAACTTGCCATGTCCTGAACCTAGGACTAATGATGATATTCCATAGAAGATATCCACATAGATTTTCATTCCCATCAAATGGCATCATGGTGGAATTTCTATGACCTATAGGTTAGACTGTACATATTTGTAGTCAACCAACCAAAATAAATTTTACCCCATACTCCAAGAGGATTTATTTTTATCAAGGTCATCACAAGGTCTAGTTCCACTAGCTTTCCAACTCTTAGAACTCCATTATGGAGGTACTTCTTAACTCTTAGATGGTTCATATTGGAACCTTTCCAAATGTCCATCAAGGTTCAATTTGTTTGTAAGGTCATAAAACCTACCATGTCTTTATTGTATGAATAATGATAGTATTCCATAAGAGGGCAACAAACATACTTCCACTCATGTCAAATGGACTATAGTGACATTTCTATGACCCAAGGCAAGGTTGTGCCTAGTAATTGTAGTTAGCCAACCATAAACACTTTAACCCCAAAGTTAATATGTTTTGATAAGTAGACTTTGCTCTATAATATCACAAACTTTGTTAGTTTATTTACCTAAAAATAAATAAAACACTAAATCTAAAGAACCCAATATATATGATGAGGATTGGGCAACAAATAAATGTAGGAAAGATAACCACTAGGCAAAGACTTAACTGTCAACTTCTTTGAAATCAAATAACATTACAACCCCCAACCAACAAGGAATTATCCAACACCTTCTACAATCATAGCAAACATGAGGGACATCACAATTTTTATTGTGGATGTCTTAAATGCAAAAAAAAAGCTTTAGATTTTGCTATAGTTGTCTCATGCATGGTGAAGACTCACAGAAAGGTTAAAAGTTTGATCTTTGTGAGTGGGACAAAAAGCTTTATGGTAGGAAAGATGTGATTTGTGACTTGGCTTACTTCAAGACAAAAGGCATAATGGATCTATGCAATTCCTAAATTATTAACATTGCATTTATATTATAGTCACCCAAAAAACTTGGTCCAATTGATCACCCTTTAACAAAAGGCAAAATGGATCCACACAAATTTGGAATTATTAACATTGCATCTATTTTATGGTCACCCAAAAAACTTGGCCCAATCCATTGATCATCATTTTCATCATTTAATAACAAGGTTCTATGGCTTAGTGTTTTAGGGACATGATCAAGTCCTATAATGGCTTCTCATCTGCCCCATGAGAATCTACATGGTATGTTTATCATAATTTCCTCCTAGGAAACCTAAATAGGTATTTATGAATACTTTGAATAAAGAAATTTGGTATGAAGATTTAAGAGCTTTTGGTAGAACAATGATGATCTAGTAAATTAGTTCCATGGGGATTTTTAATGAGCCTTTGTGGTGAAGGTCTTATTTATTTATTTTTCGTTAAAATCTGAAATACTAAAAAATTATTTCTAAAATAAATCCAAGGCTCATAAATAAAGCCATTTTATTTATGAAATGTGGTGTGGTGTACTCACCCACACCTGTGGGTCAATTAGGTACCCACTTCATGAAATTTTCTACTTTATATCAATTGTAACTCAATCCAAAGCTTCCAACAACTCCCAAACTAGATTCTTATGTAGTCCTTATGATCAAATTAGAAGTCTATATATTATAGTATAGTTTGTATATAATTTGATTCACTCATCCATATGCAACTAAAGCTTCTAACAACTCTCGAACTAAATTCACATGCATTCCTTGTGGTTAAATTAGAAGTGCATAAATGATAGTCTAATTTGCATATAATTTAAATTCATTCATCCATACTCGATCTAAAGCTTCCAACAACTCCCAAACTAGATTCATATGCAATTCTCATGGTAAAATTAAAAGCACATATACCATACTCTAATTTATATACAATTTAATTCATTCTTCCATACATTTCAACATTAAAAACGCAATAAACATAACAACATGTCAATTTAATGACAAAAAATACTTATCTCCCACTACCCTTATACATGTGGAAATCATTGTGTACGAGTGGATTTAAATAGTGATTCCCTCCCAACCAGACAATACTTACCTCCCATTGCAAATGTCATCCTTGAGTTGGACTATGATGGTGGCAGGGAAAAGGTTTACGCAATGATAATTTGCACAAACCCAATCCAAAATAGTGTTGTACAATATGAGATAGATAATAACATGATGCATAATAAGAATCCTAACCACATTCTAACACTATATCTCCTACTAGGTAGATTCGAGCACTATATCACCCCAGGATGATAAAATTCAATATGGGTTTATGTTAATGGTAGCAACCCTTTTAATCTCATGTGCTCATTACATCCAACTTCCTCTTTGCATCAATAGTACTCCTAATCTCCCAAGCAACATACCAACAATGACCTCCCAACCATGAAAACATCACTACAACATTGTTCCCCCCTAATGTCTAGGAGTAACTAGAAGAAAAAAATGTCTCCTATGATCCTAATCACACACAATAATTCCATGGATGACATCAATGGTTCTCCATAGACAGTTGATCAATGATGCTTCTGACATTTTTCTCAATTCACTCACATTTTATGATTATGGTGTTTGACATACACAAGGTAGATTATTTTCTTGCTTCATTTTGAGTATCAATGCCATATGTACTTGTCATGAAAGTGACAATCATTGGTTGAGTTGGATAATATATCATGATACTTTAAATTTGTACCTTTTTCCTTGTTTCAACTTGGTGGTCATCATTGTCTCTAGATAAGTGTCACCACTCTTGGGTTGAGTTGTACTATTAGGGGGCTTTGAAAGGTGTAACATACTCACATCCCAGTCCATACTTAATGCTTTCCATATTTCCTAATTTCATTATCCTACTTATGATTAGTTTTCATATGTCACATAAAGGTTCATACTTCATAATCCCATGAGAAGAAGGAGTTATAAGCTTGAGGTTGATGCATCTAGATTTTAAAAAGGTGGGGAGTGGTAGAGGGTGAGTGGGTGGAGAGCAAGATATAAAGGTCAAAATGAAAAAGAAAAATGAAGGGATAGCAAGAAAAGGAAAATATCCAAAGTTGTTGAAAATGTAACTAGGTTTGGTCTTCATAATTCTCATTGTACTTATGTATTTTATGTAAAAAGAAAAAAGAAGAAAATTAATTTTATTATTATTACTATTATTTTATTATATAAACATGTTCTTCATGCTTATGGGATTTGTAAAATAAAAGAGTCAAAGTCCCATTTCAACCTATTGTAAAGAAAAAGGAAAACGAATTTTTCAAATTTTATATTGGTCAAAATTACCTCTAATTGTTGTCAAGTCCCACTAGCACAACCGGTTGAGGATGGGCCTCGTTAGCAAGGCGACCCAGGATTAAACCTCATGAGGGGTGGTTGTGCCCTGTGTTAGGGGGAGGAGACATGCTAAAAAAATCCAGTCATCATAAAGCTGGTGTGGCCCAGGTTAGGTGCGATTAGATGCCCTTGAGTCACAGCTCCTCAAGCCACAGGTCAAGCCTGGAGGATCACAGACAACTTGACAAACAAAAAAATAAAAATTCCATAGGGTCTTGGATAGACGGTTGTCGGGTGCTCTGTTAAGACACTCCTTGATGTGAAGTTACTGGTCTAATTCCCCACCTCGATCGAGGTGATATATTGGACATGATGAAGATATAGTCTTGTCAAGCTTACAAAAAAAAACCTCTAAATCCCAAGTTGGCACAACCTATCAAGTCAACGATGCCCTAAAGAACATGTATATTTGAACCCCTCTGGACAATATAAATAGATGGTGAGTTGAGCTCATTTGGATACACAAGAAATTTGCATAAGTTGGTCTGAAATATCGTAGAGAGGAATAGCAAAGAAGAAGAGGGTCGAGGTCTGAAATTCTCTCTAACACCCTCCTCCCACATTTATCCAAGTTAACCAACCTACCAAAGTAAACACGTGGTGAAGAGTTATTATGATGTGATTCAACCTCATAAATCACCTTAAGGAAGTGGAATCGACAAAACAAAACCTTATTGACTTCCCTTGGGTGCTACAGGACCCCCAAGAGCTAAACCACCCTTCTAAGTGCCCAAACCTTAAGTTAACCTAACTTTTCACTGATCTAGACTCCTAGATGTTGGCATAACACTGTTTAAACTAAATTGTAACCCTACAGTCGCATGCATAAGCCTGCAAGGGAGCAACTGCAGTCTTTTTCACCTAGCTCTGTGCCAGTGATCACGAGATTTGAGGCACTTTTTTAGGGCTAGTCTCTAGATCACTACCCAGAACTTAATGAAACTTTCAGAAATGATAAATGACATAGGGACAAAGCATTCCATACAAACTTAGACAAGAACTTGACCTAACCAAGCCTAACCATGGCAGACATTCTGTCAACACATCATGAACATGTAATCTATGGGTCATAATTACACATTTGAACATAGGGATCTCATACTTATCTGAGAATTTTCAAGAAGGTGTAGTTCCCTCTCACAATAGTTTCATTATCATCTATAAGGTCATACATTCATTAAGCATTCATTTACCAATAAAAACATGACGAGAGCCATAACTAAAGTCTTCCATAAAACCATGCTTATAACCAAAATAATAACAATGATAGAACAACCATCAAAGCCACATAATAACAAATATAAATACTCATGAAATACAAGAGGAAACGAGCTCTTATTAACCTAAGCAAAATCCAACCAAGTTAGTGACTTCCACATACCATCCGACCATAGATCGGGTTGAACCAAATCTTTCTTTCAGTCAATCACCCCTATGCTATATTCCAAGCATAAATGTCAGACTCACAACAAAACAACCAGGGTTTCCTAAGGCTTTACTGTACCAGTCAAGGGGTTCCTAGGCCCAAAACTCTCATCTATACAAATAATCTTTACCATGTATCTCGCCATTACCGGTTAAGGGATTCCTAGGCCCAAACAAGAAACATACACTACCAGGCTTTACCGCAATCCCTTCATTACCAGTCAAGGGATCACTAGGCCTAAACAAGCATGGATGCCTCCAGATTTCTTCACCAATACCTTCAGGAAATTTCCCTGTCTCCACCCTCAGGTTTTACCATGTATCCCACCATTACTGGTCAAGGGATTCCTAGGCCCTTGGGAATTTTCCCGAAACCACCTAACCCGGATACAAAACCATCCGAAAATCTAGCTCAACCAAATGAATGAACCCCATCACACCATAGTTATCCGGAAATGGCAAGGCAAGGCTAAAAACCGTTGTCACGCTTGGAAAAACCCATGTCAATGACAACAAGAGAACTAAATACACACATGCATATACCATGTATGCCAAAAATACCAAGGAAATCATATATGCAACTTGATACCTACAAGTAATTCCGTTATAACGCTTGATCCAAATCTTTCTTGCTTGATCTTTGCTTCCCTTTGCTTTCTCGTCCTTCCTTTTCCTTCCTTTCTCCAATGCTAGAGTGTTCCAAGAATGTTCTTAAGTGTGCAAGAATATGAGAGAGAGAGATCCAAAACTGAACTGAAGCCTTTTTATTAGTGAGGCCCATATTTTCTTCAATTTCCTCCTCACATGCAACATGTGACCTTTCACCTTCCTTTTCTCCTAATTTCCTTTATTTTCATAAATAAAATGTCAATTAATGTCTCTTTGCCTTTTCAAAGCCTTTGCCAATTTCCTTAGCCATAATAAACCAAATGAACACCCCTCTAGGACGTTTTTTTCCCAACATTTAGCTGAGAATACATGTCCAATTTCTTTGGTCGTATTTTGCCTTTATTAACTTTATTAGATGAACTTTTAACTTGGGGCTGTTATAGACCTCTCCTCCTCAGGGGAACACCGTCCTTGGTGTTCAATGACACCTACAACCAGCAATATTGTTGAAAACCAAAACATACTGCCCATGGAGCTTTATAACTTAGCTCGATGCAATATTTACAATGAACAACCTTCTGAAAAGCAAACCAACATGACAACCATATGCTTATTGGAGCTTTATAACACAACTCGTTGTAGTATTTACAATTAAAATCTATACATAAATATGTACATATACCAAAACTAATTTGCCTTCACCAAAAAATAAATAAGGATACATAGCCCACACCTAATCAACCATATCCCATGTAACTTCAACGGGCCCAAAGTGCTTCCACTGCACTTTAACTTGATCGATTGCTCGATTCCAGAGCATGAGTTGTTTCCACTGCAAAATGCACTAAGGTTCTGACTAGAATTCTCCTTTTGGCTCCACCTGCAATACAAACCGATCAATCACATTATCAACATCCTTTACATATCTTTTAAGCAATGAAACATGGAGAACATCATGGACTTTCACTGTCGAAGGTAGTGCAAGTTAGAAAGAAACTATTCCAATCCTCTCAAGAATCTTGAAATGCCCACAATACTGAGGTGCCAGCTTCGCACATGACCCAATCCTCAAGGAGCTCTTCTTAGGCTTGATGCGCAAGTATGCCTGTTTCCCAACCTGAAACTCCTTAAACACCCTTTGTTGATCTGTATAGCTCTTCTATTTGTCATGTGATACCCTTAGATTTTTCTTGATTACCTACATTTCTTGTTCCATCTATGCCAACATGTACAGTCCTATCAACACCATATTCACTAGATCACTCCAACTGATGGAGTATTACAACTTTGCCCATAAAGTGCCTCAAACAAACTCATCCTCAGTGACTCTTGATACCCATTGTTGTAAGCAAATTATACCAATGGAAGGCACTCTTCCCACTTTCACTGTTGCTGCATAACATACATTCTCAACATGTCCTCCAAAATCATATTGACCCTCTTTGTCTGTCAATCTGTCTATGCATGATAAGTTGTACTGAAGGCCAAATTTGTACCCAAACATGCAAATAACTCCTTCCAAAACCTAGAAGTGAACTTGGCATCTCTGTATGATACAATATTCTTAGGAACATCATGCAACCTCATTATCTCCCTAATGAAGACCTATGCTACATCACTAGTTGAATAAGTAGACTTCATTGAAATCAAGTGTGTTACATTTATCAACATGTCAACCACAACCATAATAGAATCATGTTGTTTAAAGTTCCTCGGTAAACCTATAATGAAGTTCATGAAAATGACATCCTGTTTCCACTTTGGAATCAGAATCAGTTGTGGTAGACCACCTGTATGCATACACTCTACTTTTACCTGGTAACAATCCAAACATCTCGCCACAAACTCTGCCACCTCTTTCTTCAAATTCGACCAATAGTAGAACCTTTTCATTGTTGTTAATGTCTTTTGATATCTCAGATGACCTGAATATGGCTTAACATGAAATTCCCTCAATACGAGCTTATTGAGTTCATTGTTTTCTGACACGTAGATCCTTTCGCTAAATTTGACCAAACCATTTGCGGTGAGACGATAGTCCACACCCTGTTCACCTGTACCCTACTATTGTAACATGTGCCTAAGCTCCCAGTACTTGCCATCCTGCTATCCTACTTGTAAGATTTTATCCTATAAATATGTCCCATAAGAACTCATAGTTGTTGTGTGATTTACATGTATCCTTTTTCTAAGAGCATCTGCAACCATGTTCTCTTTACCCTTAATGTACCTGATCCCAAAGTCAAACTCATTGATCGTAGCCAACCACCTAGTTTGCTTGGCATTCAAATTAGGTTGGTCAAATAAGTACCTCATTCCACTGTGATCACTCATCAAGATGAATTGCCTGCCAGGAATATAGTGCCTCCACATCTTTAAAGCATGGTTGATCATTTCCAACTCAAGATCATGTGTCACATTGTTCTTCTCGTAATTATTCAGTTTTCTTGGTTCATATGTTGGGTCCCTATAATACTAGTGATTACCGCATTACTATTGTAATTGTATCCCTTATTAATATTGTTGTGCCCCTATTGTCCCCATATTGTTATTACTGTGCCCCATAGAATCCCTCTATTTTTATTTTTGTGGCTTTATATTATTATTGTTAGTCGGCTGGGTTATATTGTGACTCCTTCGACTCCTATATATAGAAAGGAGGTTTTGTCATTTGAATCATCCAAGAATTGTTCATTTATGTAATGTAAAGGAGGTTAACCCCTCAAAGAGGCTGAATTATAAGGCATTGATCTATCTTTTCTATCTTTTTCTTGAGTTGGTTTCATAACATTTGGTATCAGAGATTTGGATTCTAGGGTTTTGCTGCTCCAAATAGGTCATTGTAGCATTTTAGCTATAACTTTTCTTCTGCGATGTTTCAGAAACTAAAAACAAAACCCATTTGAGAAGAAATCGCGTTCAATCTCATGCCCAAATTTCAAAGCTTTTTGCGCTATATTTGCGGAGATATGATCTGAGGAAGTTGGTATTTTTGGAGACTTCTGAATTACATTCTAAATAGGTGACCTGGGGAAAATCATCATAAATTTATCTCTGAGCATCGGATTGAAATTTCGTAAGAAGGTACAGAAAGAGGACGGACTGTAGTTTCTTGTATATATTTTTCAGAGCGAAAGGTCAAAACAGTGACTTGTGGCACATCGTACAAGTTCGCTCTATTGAACTAGTCTATAATCAGGTCACTGTGGGAGATTTCACATAACTCTTCCTTGGAGAATCCAATTTGGATCAGACTAGTGGCATTGGAAAGAGGACATAGAGGGATACTGCAGGTTGCAATTTTAGAACTGGATGACCCGAAAGTACAAAGATACATCAGAGGCAATATCAAGCTCCTACAAAGTGAAAAAAGGTGTGTAGGTTTTTTTAAATTTTTGCTTAAGCTTGGTTCGAAAATTTATTTTGAAGAAATTCAAAGGGCATAGTAGAGCATTATTATCGGTAACTGATGCCCTGAGGAAAGAAAATGCAAACATCTAGTTAGCAACCTGAAAGCTCTAGCATGGCTCATGAAGAAGAGGAAGAAATGCTACATGATATATCAAAATTACAAGACCAAGTGCAACAAATGTCACTCTCACAAAAGCTAACAGAAGCTAATATAAATGGCGTGGAATCTAAGATAAAGGGCATGGAAGCTAAGATGGAAGATTTGAATATAGATTTGAAGACAAATTTGAAGAGAGACATGGCAGATTTGACAAATTTTCTATAAGAAATACTTACTAATGGTGAAAAGGTAGTAAAGGAAACTCACGATGCGAACAAAATAAATGTTAATCATGATTTCATAGACTCTAATGTGGGATCGAAGACCCACCATATTCCAAAAATCGATATGAGGAAGTTTGATGGCAAGGATCCCGTAACATGG
>APFE030190130.1:191694-203257 GCA_000404065.3 Pinus taeda
GATTCCAGTACATCTGATACATTTAGCTAGAAAAATGATTCGTTATGGTACAAAGATCGCTTATACCTCTGTAAGAAATCCCAGCTAAAACAAAAGATTCTTATGGAATTGCACACTTCTCCCTTAGGAGGGCACTCAGGATTTTTAAAAACTTACCACAGGGTTAAGAAAGAATTTTTTTGGGATGGCCTTAAATCAGATATTCAAAAGTTTGTGGCAGAATGTTTGGTTTGCCAACAAATAAAGTTGAAACAATTAAGACACCAGGTCTATTACAACCTTTATTCATTCCAAGCCAACGTTGGGAGGAGGTTTCAATGGATTTTATCACAGGTTTACCCAAGTCTGAGGAAAAGAGTGTCATCATGGTGGTAGTTGACAGACTTACCAAGTATGCACACTTTTGTGCATTATCACATCCATTTTAAGCCAGTACAGTTTCTACTGCATTTATGGAAACAATTCAAAAGCTACATGGAAACCCAAAGATTATTGTAAGTGACAGAGATCCCATTTTCACTGGAAATTTTTGGACATAATTATTTCTTGTCTTGGTACTCAGTTAGCTCATAGCTCATCTTATCATCCTCAATTTGATGGGAAAACTAAGATAGTAAACAAATGTTTGGAAGGATATCTTCGTTGCTTTGTATCTGACAAACAGACACAATGGGTCAAATGGTTGCCTCTAACTGAATGGTGGTATAACACTTCCTTCCATACAGCAACAAAAATGACCCCATTTATGGCACTTTATGGGTATCAACCACCATCCATCACATCATATTAAGAGAAAATTCTAAGTTTCAGGCAGTGGAACATCACATCGAACATCAACAACAAGTCCTCCAACTCTTAAAGGATAACCTCGTGTTGGCACATAATAGAATGAAACAACAGGCAGATCAAAATCGCAGTGAAAGAAGTTTTGATGTACGTGATTGGGTATTCCTACGGCTACAACCATATAAGCAAATGTCCCTCAAGCAAGCTAAGAAGGATAATAAATTATCACCAAAGTATTATGGTCTGTACAAGGTGTTGCAAAAGATTGGTATTATGGCATGCAAATTGGAGCTTCCTGCAGCTTCTCGATTGCACCCAATTTTCCATGTTTCATCTTTAAAGAAGGTTATAGGCGACAAGCTCCCAGTTCAAACAATATTGCCAGAACTTGACGACGAAGTAAAAATTATATTGGAATTGGAAGCAGTCACAGAAACAAGAACTCGACAACTACAAAATTGATCAATTTCGGAGTATCTTATCAAGTGGAAGAACTTATTCGCTGAAGATTCCACATGGGAGGATGAGAATTTTATATAGAAGCATCCAGAACTACTCAGCGTTGAGGACAACACTTTTTTGAAGGAGACGGGGCATGTTGGGTCCCTATAATACTTAGTGATTACCCCATTACTATTGTAGTTGCATCCTCTTATTAATATTGTTGTGCCCCTATTGTCCCCATATTGTTATTACTGTGCCCCATAGAATCCCTTTATTGTTATTTTTGTGGCTTTTATTTATTTATTGTTAGGTCGGCTGGGTTATATTTGTGACTCCTTAGACTCCTATATATAGAAAGGAGGTTTTGTCATTTGAATCATCCAAGAATTGTTCATTTATGTAATGTAAAGGAGGATGCCCCCTCGAGGAGGCTTAATTCTAAGGCGTTGATCTATCTTTTCTATCTATTTCTTGAGCTGGTTTCATAAAATCATAACATACTACCCGATCCTCCTGCATCAGGACCCCACAAAGTCTTCTCTTGCAAACATATGTACACACCACAAACTCTTTATCAAGATTTGTAATGTTTAGAATAGGAGCATTGGTCAACAACTGCTTCAATTGCTTAGAACTCACTACACATTCCTATGTCCATTCAAATTTATTTCCTTCTCACTACAATGATGTGATAGGCTATGAAATTTGCGAGAAATTCCCGATGAACCTCCTGTAGTAACCTGCTAACCCCATGAATGATATGTCCTCATCCACATTCCTAGGATCTTCCCATTCCATGATAGCTCTTATCGTTTTTGGGTCCACTGTTATGCCTTCCTTGGAAACAACGTGCCCTAAGTAATGTACCTTTGTCTGAAAGACATTGTACTTACTAATCTTGGCATGCAACTGATTCTCTCTTATCAATCTCAATATTGTTGCTAAGTGTTTGACATGCTCTTCCTCATTCCTAGAATATATAAACATATCATTAATGAATACAATAACAAACTTGTCCAAATAAGGACGCAACACACTATTCATCAAGCACATGAAAGTAGTTGGACCATTAGTCTAACCAAAAGGAACTACAACAAACTCATAATTTCCATGCTTGGTCTAAAAAGTAATCTTGTAAATGTCCTCTTCTTTGATACATACATGATGATAACATGATCTCAAATCAATCTTCGAGAACATTGTTTCTCCCTTGATCAAACAAGTCATCAATTGTCGACAACATATACATGTTCTTGATGGTTACCTTGTTCAATTACATGTAATCAATACACAACCTGAGAGTATAATTTGTCTTCTTCACTAACAACAATGGTTCACCCCAAGGCGATACACTTGGCCTAATGTATCCCTTGTGAAGCATTTCCTTCAACTGTAACTTTAATTCCACTAACTCTAGAGTGCTCATCCTGTGCAGTGCCTTTGATGTTAGTGCTGCCCTTGGTACCAATTCAATGAAAAAGTCCACTTCCCCGTGAAGCGATAACTGTGAAATATTTGAGAGGAATACATCTTGAAACTACTGTACAATCAAGTATTTGCTCAATACCTCAACATCATTACCCTTATCACTAGAAATATGCATTGCAAATAACACACACCCTTTCCTACGACTGCACTTTTCCTGCATAGATGTAACCATTCTAACTAACGTAGCCTTCTTTTTACCCTACAAGATTCTTTGTTCTCCATTATCATCCAAGCACTCAATAGCCTTCTCATAATAATCTACCTTAGTCATGTGAAGATACAACCAATCCATACCCAAAAGCATATTGTATGATCCCAACGGAAGTACATTCAAATGCGCTGATGTAGGCATACCATTCAAATCAAATGCACAAGCTCTTACCCAATGATGAACTATTTTCTTTGTACTTGTATCCAACTTCATTAACCAAGACTCTGCAGGCACTTCTTTTATCAAACCACACTTATCCACCAGGTCAGGATTAACATAACTATAATTAGATCCAGGGTTAATCAAAATAGAAGCAACTTGGTCACAAAGCTTACCGTCCATCTCAATAATAGATGCTTGGTTATCCCCTTGCCTATTATCCAATGTTGTATAGATCTGAGGAATGCTCTGCCCCACATCCCCAACTATTTTCATTTCCTGTGCATTGTATATTTGAGGCCTACGACCCTGATACAATGGGAAATCTCTCTCGAGATGTTCCTTGCCACATATCCAACATTGTGATTGTCCCTTACCATCACCTCTAATTTTTTTGCCCTCCAGGTTGTGACCCTTGTCCCTTTCCAACTACATTTAACTTCTTATAAGGAACAACAACCTCTTTCTTAGTTGCATCCCGAGGTCTTGTTCGCTTAGGTGGCCACTTGCCTTTAATATTGTCTTTCCCTTTCCAACCTTGTCGAGACTTTGGCTTATGCTTCTATCGCTCATAACAATGCTTCAACTTTCTAATTACTTCTTCAAGCAACTGAGGCTCATCATACTCAATCCGATCTTTAAATGTTAATGGTAATCCATTGACAAATCTTTGAACTTTGGCCTTATTATCCTTAAGATACAATACATACCTCAATAACTCTAGGAACTTAGTCGTGCACTCCTCATTTATCATCGATCCCATCTTTAGCTCATAGAACTCCTTAACTTTACTGTCATAGTACCTTTTTTACAAGTATGTCTTCTTGAAAAGTCTCTTGAATTCATGCCAACTCAACTCCTTTGTCTTGATGTCTCTGACCCACTTCACATCTTCTCACTAGATGTTCGCTTTCCCTTTTGTAGAATTTTCTCTACAAATCAGCCAGCCCACTGATATCATGTAGAAATTTGACCTGCAAATCAAACTGATATATGCAATGTACTAAAGCATAATACTAGATCTACATCTACCATAAACTTTGCAGAAGCTTAATTGAACATGAGCAACATCAAGCATGAACACATATAACTGATAATTAGAAGTAATCAACCATAACACAGAAGATATAACCTGGGGAAAGCACCAGCCTAAAACCCCATCTCTCTATTATCAATCAAGTGGAAATACTCAATAACATACAAAAATAATCAGCTCGAAAGCTATCTTGCTCTCTCTGTACTCCGATGACGTAGCTCATGGACTATATAGGCTTGTATGTATAGGCTCCACAAGTCCTCCAAGCCCCTATTTCCTTGCACATTTTTTATTGGGGTCCAATTACATAACATGTGTGAATTGACCAAATCATACCTGCTGTCACCTCAGGTCCAACTACGCAGTATTAGAAGGAATAATATTCCTTTTGCATGCAAGGAATATTAACCAAGGAATATCCTAGCAACTGATAGTACATTGTCCCTCATCTGATCTCAACTGGGTCTCTATCTGAACTGACATGCATCGGTTATCCATGAGTGAATACTCAGTTATCTAAAAATACCAGTTGTCACATGCATGTAATCATCAACAAACTGAATCTCATTAATTTAACAACTTGTTAAATTAATCTAACTAGACTTGACTAAGTTAAACTAAGTCAACTAATCCTCTCAATATAGAACTCATCCTTAATTCCTCAATCAGTGGAGCAAATCAAGGACACATTCCCATATCAGTGGAGAAATTATTACATGTTCTCACAAAGACTTCAAGTTTGATTTTCCTTAACTAATTAACTCAAACTGAATTAATTAATTAATTCACAAACTGCTGGTAAGACCAAATTCGAATTTTACTTCCTATTTCTAGTTCAGGGACTGACTAAAGTAGGAATCCACACTGCATTACTAAAAATAGATCTTCTATTTTTAGCACTTCCATTTTTCATTCCTTGTTGCCCAATCCAGCACTGATGCCCAAACTGCTATTTTTATCACTTCTATTTTTAGCAATTTCTTGTTGCCAATTTTCAACACTCCCTCTCAACAAGAAAGGCTTCCTCTCGAACCCGATCCTGTACCTCTGGAATGTTCTGCATGCAACACATCTACCAAGTGTGGTTGCTCCAGCAACTCTAGGAACAAAAAAACTCCCAACTGACCTCTCTGTTGGGCTAGAAACATACTCTAATGCTGAAGCTCTGCCTGCTGCTGACAAGTGCTCCCTCTCTGACCTCTACGCTACTGCAACATCTCCATGCATCTCACACCGCAGCACCCTTCTCTGTGATACCCTGCATTGTGCAACACACTTGTGCCTCTCGCATTGCTGCAGCCTGCATGCTCTGTGTTGTCTTGGGATTCCCTACACTGTAGCTCTCTTTGCCGCTCCATCCGCATCTGTCTCTACCCAATTAGTCAGTTATGCTACTCCTCATCAGGGCTTTCATAGCAAAGTCAAATCAAAGAGGTTGGGTACCTCAAGGATCTTGCCCCTCCTCCTTGGGACGACCACTCCACATCACCCCACCTCCTACCTGGAGGTATGGCTGCATGTGATCCCTCAGCCCACCTAGCTCGAAGTTTCCCCCTACTGGAGGTCTCTACATGAGTAGATGTCTTTACTCGATCTCCTCTTAACTTCCCCTATTGTGGCTGCTCCACAACCTCCTAAAGTTGCTGAACCAATCGTGGCTCCTCCACAATCATCTGAGACTTGTTCTGGTGTTGCATGTTGAGAGGTAATATACCCTCCCTCTCAACCACCAAGTATCCATTAGTTGCCTTGCTACTCAAGGCTTTGCATGCATCTTGAACCTCAAGAGCATACAGGTTCTGGACCCGTGAACCAATCTGCTTCACCTGTCTAGTGATGATGTGTCTAAGGAAAATTTTTCCCTTACTGAAGACCACATCATAGCCTCTATCTTCCAGCATCGTGATCGACACCAAGTTTCTCTTCAGTCCTGGTACATACTTGACATTGGTCAAGGTAAGGCGAGCTCCATGCTCCCTTTGAAAAATAATCGTGCCTGCACCTGAGACACTGTACTTTTCATCATTACCCATCAATATGAGTATTTGGATATCTTTCTACTCCAATGTACTGAACAAACTCTTGTCACCGGTCATGTGGAAAGAAGTTCCACTGTCAAGAAACCAACCACTTCCCATCATGGATGAAACCATGCATGCGAAGAGTGTGAAATCCAACTCGAACTATGAAGCAAGTGCCTCACCTTCAAATTCTTCCCCGGATCCCTACTTGGATTTCCTCAGCGGGCAATTTGTAACAAAAAGGCCCACCTCATGACAACGTAAGCATCACACTTTTGATTTGTCAAACTTCTTCCCACCATGGGAAGAACTGGACTCAGAAAGAGAAAGCTTCTCCTTCCCCTTCCTTGTCTTACTCGCTAAGGCACAATTTTCTTCATTGTCCATGGATGAAGAACCATCTCTGGTGCTTCTTATTATCTTCTCCTACATCAAATCCGACCAAAGTCGTTCCCAATCTGGCAGTTTCTCCCTTCCATTAACCGAGTCCTGGTAGTTATGCTAGCTCTTAGGAAGGCCAAGGAGTGCTAGACTCACCATGTCATCATCAGTTGTCATGATCCCTACACTTCCAAGCTTATCCCTGCATGAGGTGAGCTTGTTTAGATACATAGAGATCGTGTCATACTTTTCACACTTGATCTTTCGAAGTTTGTCCTTCAGTGCCAGCTTCCTCTGATCACTGCTATTCTGATAAAGATCTTTCAATGTTTTCCACATTGAAAACGGAGTATCCTTCCCATGGAGGCTCGAGACAATGTGATGTTGAACTCCCTCCAGAAGGATTCTCCTTGCTCTAGCCACACACTTCTTCCATTCCGCTAGTTGAGTAGCATCAGTCAGCTTTGGGACTTCTTGATCAATGAAGTCCTTAAGTCCATTATCTTCTAATACTGCCTCCATGTGATCCTTTAATGCTATATAATTCGAACTACCATCAAGGGCATATTTGAGTCTCAAACCATAGAATGCCATTGGTGAAATAGATGTGATAAGAACTCAATTCAATATTCACAAACCACAAACTTTAACTTCTCCCTTCTTGTATACTATTCTTCCTTGATCACCTGTGCTTCGATACCATGTAGAATTTTCTCTACAAATCAGCTAGCTCACTGATATCATGTAGAAATTATGCTTGCAGATCAAACTGATATATGCAATGTACTAAAGCATAATACTAGATCTACATCTACCATAAACTTTGCGGAAGCTTAATTGAACATGAGCAACATCAAGCATGAACACATATAACTGATAATGAGAAGTAATCAACCATAACACAGAAGATATAACCTGGGGAAAGCACTAGCCTAAAACCCCATCTCTCTATTATCAATCAAGTGGAAATCCTCAACAACATACAAAAAGAATCAGCTCAAAATCTATCATGCTCTCTTTGTACTCTGATGATGTAGCTGATGGACTATCTAGGCCTGTATTTATAGGCTCCACAAGTCCTCCAAGCCCCTATTTCCTTGCACAGTTTTGATTGGGGTCCAATTACATAACATGTGTGAATTGGCCAAATCATACCTGCTGTCACCTCAAGTCCAACTACGTAGTACTAGAAGGAATAATATTCCTTCTGCATGCAAGGAATATTCACCAAGGAATATCCTAGCAACTGATAGTACATTGTCCCTCATCTAATCTCAACTGGGTCTCTGTCTAAACTGACATGCATCAGTTATCCATGAGTGAATACTCAGTGATTTGAAAATACCAGTTGTCCCATGCATGCAAGCATCAACAAACTAAATCCCATTAATTTAACAACTTGTTAAATTAATCTAACTTGACTTGACTAAGTTAAACTAAGTCAACTGATCCTCTCAATATAGAACTCATCCTTAATTCCTCAATCAGTGGAGCAAATTAAGGACATATTCCCCAATCAGTGGAAAAATTATTGCATGTTCTCACAAAGACTTCAAGTTTGATTTTCCTTAACTAATTAACTCAAACTGAATTAATTAATTAATTTACAAACTACTGGTAAGACCAAATTCGAATTTTACTTCCTATTTCTAGTCCAAGGACTGACTAAAATAGGAATCCACACTGCACTGCTAAAAATATAACTTCTATTTCTAACACTTCCATTTTACATTCCCTGTTGCCCAATCCAGCACTGATGCCCAAACTGCTATTTTTAGCACTTCTATTTTTAGCAATTTCTTGTTGCCAATTTTCAACACCTTTGAGGCTGAAAATGGATATCTTGGCCTTCATGCTTTCTATGTAATCATGCAACTCAAAGAACTTCTTCATCCCAAGTAACCATGCCTCTACATCTTCCGGCTTCTTCAACTCTCCATCAAATGTAGGTGGCTTGGATTTCCTGAACTCATATGGAAAATATCCCCTATCATTCCTCCTGTAAGGATGATAGTGATGATGACCATGGTACCTATCCGAACCAGAACTAGAATAAAGCCCATGTCCATTGCCTCTCCTATCAGGTATATCCAAGAATATGCCATCCTTGATGATATTATCCATGTCCAACTTGTTCCCGTCATGAGATTTGCTACCATAGGCTCCATTAATCTTGCCCTCCTGTCCATGACCGATCCTAAGCAATCCCTGTTTCTTCAAATTTGACAAACTTTGAAGGATAATTGCATTGACATCTGCCTGTTTCTCCTGTTCCTTGGCAAGTCTCTCATATGACTAGATTATTATGCTATGATATGCTTTACAACTTCTTATTTCTACCTTCAAACTTCTCAAGGTATCTCCTATGTGAGGGGAGTACTCATTACATGTAGAAATTATTGTGTAGATTCAATATTGCTCATGAAATTTGCTAAATCACAAGACTTGAAGCTACTCTACTGATCTGTGGAAGTTAATTCACCATCTAAAACAAGAATCATAGACATTTAAAAGGAAACATCACACATGCACAAATATTTATCTAGGGGAAAGAAACTACTCAAAACCCCTCACTATCTATATTGCATTAATCATAGAATAGAGAATAAATATATATGCTTTCTCAAGCCTAAGAACACCCTGCAAGTGTATAGTCTATCCCTCTGCCTGAATCACTAACTTTGGCCAACACTTAGCCAATTTTTAAGCCCTCCAAGCTCCTATTTCTTTGCGTAATTCCTCTAGGTTGATCACCTGACCAATAAAATAACTATATACTTTACCTTGGAAACTCCACCTTAATTAGGTAACTCGAATTCTATGCATGCATGAGCTAATTTAGGCTGACTGATTAGTTATCTAGATGATCACTGAGTGTGGTTGAAATTACATTTACACAACTTGACCTTCCACTAGTTCCTCCAATAGTTAGAACTAGTTTAATTGACCATAACTCAATTTAATTGAATTAAATTGTTACAACTGAAATTAACTCAACCTAGGCTCCTAAAATTTAGGAATCACTACACGCAACTAAACTTCGTGCCCCCAAATCAACTTAATTGAGCTAGAGTCCTATTTTTTAGAAATAAACTCAAGAAAATTGAACTTCAACTCATTAAGTCGAATTGAGTTTTCTTAACTAAGTGACAAGAGCCATGTCACCTCAGTTAACTCCTCCAAGACTTCTGTTGATGTGGAATTTTGAATTTCCTCATTTTGATTAAGGCAAAATCAAAATTGAGACTTCCTTGTTGCATTTTCAACACTCACTCTTAGAAATAAAGGGATTATCAACCACCCTTATCCTGCATCTGTGGAATGTATTACATGCAACACCTCTCACTATTTCATCTGCTACTGCAACATCTCCAACTGAGAAGCATCCAAAAAACATTGAATCAATTATGTCTGCAATTGTCTACTAGGAAAATTGTGTTGTTGCTAACTCTGCTACTAAGCCTCCTGCTCTGCTGTCAACACTCCCTTGCACTCCTCAGTATTTGACTGACACTGATCCTTCTGCTACTGAATATTGTGGGCCCCTATAGCATGGTGATGATCCATGAGGAGAAAACCTTAATGGACCCTACCCAAATTTCTGCAACTCTTGGACTAAGGATCTACATCGCTCCACCTCACTCCTGGAGGTATAGATGTATCTGCTCCCTATGCCCACTTAGCTTGACCTCTCCTCCTATTGGAGGTATTTGACTGGTCCTCTTCATCATCATCCTCCTGTTCATCCCACCTGCCAACTGGCTAAGGCTCCATCTTGAGAGCTAAATCATGCTCCCTCTCAACCACAACATCTATAATACTCGCCTTACTCCTCAAGGTTGTGCATGCATCTTCCTCTAATGTGTATATGCCCTAGATCATGACACAAAATTGCTTGATTTGACATGAAGCAATATGCTTGAGGTAGGCCTTCCCATCTCTAAATACTACCTCATACCTTTGTCTTCAATCCTTTTTTTGTTCATCAGATCAAGTTTCCTTGCTTCATTGTTATTTCTGAATATCTCATTGATGGTCTTCCACATAGCAAAGGGAGTCTATTTTCCATGTAATTTTGAGACTATGTGGTCTCTCACACCCTCCAGGATGATCATCGTGTCTCTAGATAGATATTTCTTCCACTGAGCAAGATTTTGGATCAAATGCTTGGGGTTTTGCTACATTTGTCTTGATGTATTCTAGCAGTCCATTGTCATCCAATACCGCCTCCATGCGGCGCTTCCATGCAACATAATTTGAAATTCCCTCAAGGGCATACTCAAGTCTTAGTCCATTGAAATCCATCTTCTCAGTCCTGAAGAAAACTTTCAACCCTGATCTGCAAATTCGAATTTCATGCAATGACAACTTTGAAATATCTACACTATAGTGATTCCAACTTTGATACCATGTAGAAATTAATTTGCAGATTCAATACTGCTCATAAAACATGCTAAATGACAAGACTTGAAGCTACTCTACTGATATGTGAAAGTTAATTCATCATCTAAAAAAAGAATCATAGACATGCAAAGAAGACATCACATATGCAAATATGTTTATCTAGGGGAAAGCAAGCAATCAAAACTCCTTACTATCTATATTGCATTAATAAGATAATAGAGAAGAAATAAATATGCTTGCTCAAGTTGAAGCACACTCTGCAAGTGTATAGTCTATCCCTCTACATGAATGACTGAATCTGGCCAACACTTAGCCAATTGTCTGTTGGGTTGTGTTATATTCTTTCCACATAGTTAATAGGGGGTTTGAGGGGTACCCGTAACCCCACTTTATGGGGTCCGGGGCAGTGCCTTGGAAAATTTTGGTTTTGGACCCTATGTTAGGTTGGGCGGACCCACCTATGGTTTTGTGCATGATTTTCGCACATGTTTTTTTTGGACGCGATGGTTTTCGGTCCATGGTATTGGATCGATAGTTTTTTGGTCCATGGTATTAGACGTGATGGTTTTTCGGTCCATGGTATTGGATGCTTCGGCATGTATAATTATGTATTGTAACATTGAAAGGAACATA
>APFE030190140.1:1624-31359 GCA_000404065.3 Pinus taeda
CCCTAACTCTATACTAGACCAAGTTATACTTAACTATTCCTACGTGTCGGAATATCCTAACAATATTGTGCCAAATTAATTTAGGAAGGGACATGACAACCCTCCCCTCCCAAATGTTGCTTGTCCCCAGGCAACTTCAATGTTGGATGCTCGAGTAAACTCTTCCAACGCGGCATCCTCATCTGGTAAACTCTTCCAACGCACCAAATACTCTTTGATGACCCTGCTTCTGAGCTTCCTCTCCTTGGTCTCCAAGATGGCCTCTGGCTCTAAATCAGATGCCCCTTATCATCAAGTGGAGGCAACTCCACAACTGCTGTAACCTATTGCCCCAACACACTCTTGAGGCTTGACACATGAAAAATGTTATGGATCCTGCTCCCTGGTGGTAGCTCCAACTCGTAAGCCACCTCTCCAACCCTCTTGATCACCTTGTAAGGCCCAAAGAATCTCAGCTGCAGCTTCTTGGCCTCCTTCTGCTTCAACGTGGACTGACGGTAAGGCTGCAATCGAAGGTAGACCAAGTCCCCCTCCTCGAAATGCCTCTCTACTCGATGTCGGTCAACATACATCTTTTGCTGGTTCTGGGCTGTATGTAAGTTATCCTTAAGAGCCTTGAGGGTATCTTGGCTCTCTAGGATCCAATCCTTGGCCTTTGGGGCCCTGCTGTCTCCAAAAATAATGTCAGCAAAAGAAAAAACATCATAACCATATAAATCACGGAAAGGAGTCATACCAATGGACATGTGATGGGTGGTGTTGTAACAATACTCTCCCAGATGTAACCATTGAATCCAAGCCCTCTGTTGCCCTTTTACATAGTTCTTGAGATAGCCCTCTAACCATTGGTTCACCCTCTCTGTCTGGCCATTGGTCTATGGATGATAACTGGTGCTCGGGGTGAGCTTGGTGCCAACTAGCCTGAAAAGCTCCTGCCAAAATCCTCCCATGAAATCGGCTATCTCGGTTACCCACTATAGCCTTAGGGAGTTTGTACAAACGAAAGACCTCCCTGAAGAACAACTCTGCCACCTCTGAGGCTGAATATCGTGTCGGTATGGCAAAGAAGTGTGCAACCTTGGTCAGTCAGTTGACCACCACAAAAATACAATCCTTCCCTTGCACCGAGGGAAGTCTAGTGATGAAATCCATAGAGATACTCTCCCATTTCCCCTTAAGGATGGGAAGAGGCTGCAACAATCCTGCTGGATGGGTTAACTCTCCTTTGTTCCTCTGGCAAGCTTCGCACTCCTGCACATACCTAAACACGTCTCCTTTGAGGCCCTTCCAAGTGAAGCGCTCTTTCACTGCCATATAAGTATTCCTAAACCCCTGGTGCCTAGACAAAGGAGAATCATGAGCTGCTCGAAGGACGAGCTCTGTCAACTAGGATTTTGAAACAAAAAATATGCGCCCTTTATAATAAATAACTTCATCCATTACCCTGTAGTGCTCATTTGCATAGCTTCCCTCCAAGATCTCGCATGCCTGACGATCCTTGGGGTACTCTACCAATAACTGAGCCTTCCAATCATGACAAATGCTCATGAGTGAAAGCCTTTCTGGTCTCTTGGATAGTGCATTCGCCACTGTGGAATGCTTCCCTTGCACATACTCAATATCAAAATCGTAGGCTTGCACCTTGCTGACCCACCTTTGCTATTTGTCATTGAGGTCATGCTGCCCCATGAAATGGCAAAGACTGTTGTGATCTGTCTTCACCCAAAATTAGTTCCCCACCAAGTATTGTCTAAACTTGGCCAATGCATGCATTATGGCCAACATCTCCTTGTCATGAATGGAATACGACATCTCATGTGGTAGGAGCTTTCAGCTCTCGAAAGTAATAGGGTGCTCTCCTTGGGACAAGACTGCCCCGATCCCCACACTTGATGCATTGCACTTCAACGTGGAAGGCTGAGTAAACTCTGGAAGTGCCAATACCAGGCAACAACTCATCACCTCCTTAAGGCGATCAAATGTTGCCTGAGCTCCCTATGTTCACGCAAAAGCCCCCTTCTTAGTCAGATCAGTAAGGGGTGCTGCCAACTGTGAGAATCCCTTCACGAACTTCCAATAATAGGTACAGATGCCCAAAAATCCTCTCAACGCTGTCACATCTCGAAACTTTGGCCAATCTCGAATGGCCCGATTCTGAATCTTCTGCTCGTGCACCTTGACCCCATCTGCACCTATGATGTGTCCCAAGTAAGGCATCTCTGTTAGCCCAAACTCGTACTTGGACATCTTGGCATAGAAATGTTGCTTCAATATACACAAGACTGTCTCTAAGTGTTGCAGGTGCTCCTCCCATGTCGAGCTGTAGATCAAGATGTCATCAAAGAACACTAGTACAAACCTCCTCAATTGACCTCTGAACACATGGTTCATGCACGACTGAAAAGTAGCCAGTGCATTGGTCAACCCAAAAGGCATGACTAGGAACTCGAAATGCCCATAATGACATCTGAAAGCTGTCTTCGGGCCGTCTTGCTCCCTCACCCAAATCTGATGATACCCCGACTGCAAATTATCTTAGAGAAGTACTTGGCTCCTCTAAGCTCGTCCACCAACTCATCAATGCACGGAATGGGATACCTGTTCTTCAGCGTCTTCTTGTTGAGGGCCTTGTAGTCAATACACATGCGGAGAGTCCCGTCCTTCTTCTTCACCAACACAACCGAAGAAGCAAACGGACTGGAACTCGCTTTGATGTGAGCCAACGACCCAATGCTAATAACTCCCTGATGGTCCTCTTGATTTCGTCCTTATAGGCCTTGGGATGCCTATAGGGTGTAGTAATGACTGCCTGCACACCAGACTCTAGCTCTATAGTGTACTTGAACCTGCTGTCAGGTGGTTGTCCCGACGGTATATCTCCAAAAACTATCGGATATCTATCCAGTACTGCCTGTATGTCTAGATGTGGTGGCATGGTCTTTCCCCTAGCCTCTAAAATCCTCAGCTCTATTGCCCGTGATATGTCTCCATGCCTCAAATCGGCCTCCATCCTGTGGGCCGAAACTGTCTGAGGGGGGTACGAATGCATGCCTCGAAGAACCACCAGCTTTCCATCCAGTCCAGCAAACTCCATCACAAGCTGCTTCAAATCGGTGGCAACCCGGCCAAGCGAATACAACCATTGGACACCCAACACCACACTGGTGTCCAGTACATCCACCACGAAAAAGTGGTCTGTCATCGAATAGTTCCCCATAGTCACTGTTAGAGCGAGAACATATCGAGTGCACTGCATAGTCTTGTCTCCTAGTGTGAGGACTGAAAACCCCTCAAACTCTACAGTGGTGATGCCCCTCCTTTGGACCATTTGAGCATCAATAAAATTGTGGGTGCCCCCACTATCTACTAAAACTAAGACTCATTGCCTCTGCATCATACCTCTGATCCTCATGGTCAAAAATTTGGGAATCCCGCACAAAGAAGCCAGGACTCCCTCGGTTGGTGCGAAAGATGCTCCTCCCTTGTGATGGTGGTGGTGGTGGTCCCCTCCCTGCTGGATCCTCGCAGTCTCCTCCACTAAACTCCAACTCCACATCATCCTCCTGATCACTATTTGAGAAGACCTCGATGTAATGGGACTTGCCCACTGTGCACCGATGGCCTGGTGCCCAAGGCTCTCGGTGTTGGAAAAAGTAACTATGTTCAGTTTTCAATAATGACTTGAGTCATTATGTAATGTACTTGTCAAAAGAATAAAGAAAATATTTATGATTATTATTATTGTGACTTATTAAAGCATGGGTTTCATGCTTGGGTCAACATGTTTTAGGTCAAAGTCGCCATTAAGGACTTCTAGGATTTATTATGAGTTTTTAGAATTATTGTACATTTAAAGAGACGCTTCTTGGGCTTTTCAATCATGTAAAAAGGTTTAGTATTGAGTCAAATATGAATTATGAAACCTCCACACCATGCCGACCTGAGAGAAGATCAATTCGGCTTGAGTACCCATTTGATCCCACAAGAAGCCTATAAAAGGAAGGACTACGAATTCATTTGAAGCATCACTTCTCATCTTCTCATCTGTTGGGTAGAAGTGCAAAAATCTTGTTGCTGGGTAGAGGTGCGAAGTGGATAGCTGGGAAGCCGAAGTGAATGCGAGTTTGGGGGAGTCTAAGGAGAAGAGAAAAATTGAAATTTTGGTGGTGGTTTCACTCTGTTTCGTGCTTTGGATTGGGAGAACGAAATCTTCCAATTTGGATTGTTGCTGCAAGCTGCTGCATAGTCGAAGCTGTGTCGAAGAGGTTAATTTTCTGGAGGCTGACTTGGTGTGGAGGGAAAATTTGGTCAAGGTCTAGGGTGAAGAGTCTTAAAGAATACTATTGAAAGGAAGAATTACTTTGACTGGGTTTTCCCCTCGAGGGGGGTTTTGCCCTGGCATGTGCCTACATCTTGTGTTCGTTGTTTTATGTGCTGCTGCTTTTGGTAATTGCTTGATGAACTAAAGAAAGAAAATATAAAGAATTGTAATAACAAGAAACATCACAAGTAATTATCAAGATCAAGAAAATCTTTACTGCCTTTCTGATTTTCCAACACGGTATCAAAGCTTTGGTGAAAAAAGAAGAAAAAGGCAGATCCATTCAGAGGTACTATCTCAGGGAAGGAATCTATCATATTCAAGGAAGATGTCTAACTCTCTTAAGGGTGAGAACAAGCTTGAAGGAACATCTAACTTCAGATCCTGGAAGAAGAGTGTCATGTCCTCAATTTTGTTCTTCTTCATAGTACAACAAGGGTGGATTTCCAGGATAGGGGATGGCCAAGTCAGTGGAGTAGGTTTATGTCATTAGGGATCCCGATGGAGATTTGAGGAGTTTTTATGGGATTTGATGGCATTCGTTTGGCATGTTCCATCATCAACACAATTTTCCTTTCGTTCCATTGCATTCCTACAACTTTCAAAAATCAACATTATTATTGAGCATAACTTAATTATGCTCGAGGTGGCATACCGAGGAGATTATTTGATGGAACACCTCAGTGTAATAGCTCATTGGAATTAGAACAATAATATCTATATGATGGGACTTTTGGATGCGAGTTTCAGTGACCTGAGGAGACATGGTGGCCAATTTACGCTTTTCCCGCATTAAACATAATATTTTAATTGAAATAAAAGGGGGAGAAGTGCTCCATGATTAAAATAATAATAAAATAGAAGGTTCTAGAAGAGCCCAACAATATATAAAAGAGGAGGAGGAGACCATTGGAGGACATCTTGGATTTGAGATTTCTTCTTGTGGAGAGGTTTGAGAACGTGGTTCTCTACTTCAGCAGTAGCTCCAGGACGAAAACCCTTGGGTGGTTCAGTGAGAGTGGGCGAGCACCCATCTCTTCCCTTGGTGGACCATTCAGGGTTCATAGGTTGCAGTTATTGGAATAATGCTATTTTAGTGTTTAATGCTCATTTGTGATCTTATTTAGCAGTTTCTTATTAGAAACTTGTTGTTTCTATTTTCTTAGTAGAAACTTGTTGCTTTTGTAAATACAGTTGTACTATTTATTGAGCTTCATTGCTTATTGTAAATCAATTCATTCCTTGAAATCCATATGCATGTTTTCGCACTGTTTTATGGTATCAGAGCTAGGTTATATTTTTTTTCGGAATTTTTTTTTTGTTTGAAAAATTTCGTGGAGTCTGAAAAATCGTGGTTGTTTACTGGGCGTCACAATTTTTTTAGCCGCAGTTTTTTGTTTTAAGCATCGTGATTTTTTATGCTGCTCCGAGGCAGAGCGAATGCAAAGATCGAAGAACACACTTTCAAAGTTACTCACTGCAGTTCGACCCTGTGAACAGTAAAGCAGAGACGAGGATCAAGATACTACTATCCCCTGCTAACTCTTGACGCTTATACGATTCGATCCTATGACTTGAAAATCAAGATCGGAGAGTTAATTTCTTAGAAGCTCGGAAGCAAGGGAATTTCCGGTAGATCCTTGGCGAGGTAGCCGGGGTTTCTCCCGAAAACGAGACTGCACGTATTGTTGATTGTGTAACGGAGAAACACACCCTGCAAGTCGATCACCGCGCTTCTATCAAACGAAACCGATACAAGATCTCGAATTTCCGCTCAGAATCAGAGCCAATAAGTCGATTTGAAATAGATTTGAAATCGTAGAATAAACGATTATGCAGAAATTCTAATTCCGGTGGCTCCAGCTTGAGAATTCGTCCATTATTGCAGTGATTTTTTTTCGTGGCTCGTTTTTTTTCAACCAAGGTATTTTACTTTTTTCATTTGTCAAAATTTTTTTCCGATTACAGATTTGTTGTGGGTTTTGTGATATCTCAACTGGGTAGTTGTCAGAATTTTCTGGGTGCATCGTTTTCTGTGCCTCGATTTTTTTGAGTCAGTAGATTTGAATTTTGTTTCCAGCACCTATCAGATTTTGTTTGGATCAACGACATCTGCATTGAAATCCGTGCCAGACTCCTTTGTTGTTTTTCGTGTCTTGGGAAACGTGCAGATGGCCTTGCTAACCAATCTGATGTTGGAAGGCAATCATTGCTTTAATGGCAACAATTATAACATCTAGAAACAGAGAATGTTGACCATTTTTGAATATAGGCGTCTTGACCAACTCATTCTGGGCAAAGAACTCAGTCTGGTACACCTAGTGTAGATCAAGATAAGTTTGATGATTGAAATCGAGAGGTTGTTATGCTTCTCAAACTCTCTGTGACTGATGATCCGTTACACAGATTGCTTCCGGCAAGACAGCTGCCGAAATCTGACAACATTTGAAGGAATTGCACGAGACATCCGACAAGAGCAGAGCTTTCTTTCTAAAGAATCAGTTGTTCTCCATCATGATGGATGAACGAATGTATTTACAGGAACATCTTAACAAGATTAAAGACATTCGAGATCAACTCGAAGCCATTGGTCAGACCATGGAGGAAGAAGATATGGTAGTCATCACTCTGAAAAGTCTACAAAAACCTTATGAGCACTTCATAGAAACACCCAACATTACCTCCACTAATGTTGATCTGATGTTTCTTGAGTTATGCACCAAACTCCTGTAGCAGGATCGTTGGAAACAACAGTTTGGTAGTGGTGCTTCATCAGCTTCCTCAGAAAATGCTTTTGTTGCCAAATATCAGTCATGTCAGTCCCTTCAGCAGAAAGGTTCTTCTCAGCCTTTTGATCTTGCTAAGAAGAAAAATGTGCAGTGTAATCACTGTCACAAGTTCGGCCACATGAAGAAAGATTGCCGACAGAGGATTGCTTCTGAACATAAGAAGCAGGGAGGGTCTCATCAGCAAGCGAATGTTGCAGAACATTCCAAGCAGAAGGAATTTGCCTTTTATGCCTTTATGGCTAAGAGGTCCTCAGATCATGTCCCGTCTTCTGCCTGGTACATTGTCTCTGGTGCATCACGTCATTTTTCTCACAGGTGTGACTAGTTTATTGACTTGTCATCTTTCAGTGATTCCATGGTATTCAACGGAGGTGAAGAGTACACAGTGGTTGGCAGAGGTACAGTTCAGATCCAGTCTGATGGGCGCACACTTATCTTCTTGAATGTGTACTATGTTCCTGGTATGGAAATTAATCTGCTGTCTGTCAGCCAGATTATGAGGAACTCTCCTTAGCTTGATGTGGTGTTCAGTGCGCACAAGTGCTCCATTATTGACAGGGAAACTCGTCTTACGGTTGCTATTGGCCTAGAGGATCATGGTCTATACAGGCTTCTTGACACTGGTGATTCTCCAGAAGTGGCTCTAGCAGCTTGTGTTTCTCCCATCAACACTCTGTGGCATCAGAGATATGGGCATCTAAACATTCAGTATCTCTCTCAGCTATCTCGGGCGGGATTTGTGTCATGGTTACCTGATATTTAGACTCAACAGTTGGGAGTGTGCGGCGCCTGTCAAGCTGGCAAGCAACATCGGTCTTCATTCAAGGATGGAGAATCTTGGCGCGCATCTAAGGTACTCCAGTTAATTCATGCTGATATTTGTGGTCCTATGAATACATCTTCAGTGACTGGTTGCAAATATTTTCTGCTTATTGTAGATGATTTCAGTAGAAAGATGTGGGTGTACTTTCTAAAACATAAATCTGATGTATTTAGTATCTTTCAGAAGTTTAAGTCCTTAGTTGAAAAGGAGTCCAACTGTAACGGGGGGAATTTTGTTCTTTTGCTTTCTCCAACTTCTGTGATACCCATTGCATTAAACTCCAGTTAACTACACCCTACACTCCTTAGCAGAACAGTGTTGTCGAACGTCGCAACCGTACGGTTGTTGAAATGGCTCGTTCCATGTTATAACACAGGAGTGTTCCGAACATATTTTGGGCTGAAGCAGTGTTTACTGCTGTCTATCTCCTTAACCGATCGCCTACTCAGGCTGTTAAGGGGAAGACTCCAGAAGAGGTCTGGTCTGGCCGTAAGCCTAAGATCAGTCACCTCAAAGTGTTTGGCTCGGTTGCATATGTTTGGATTCCAGTTGCTAAGCGCTCTAAGTTGGATTCCAAAAGCCAGAAACTCATGATGACAGGGTATAGTGATCACCAAAAGGCCTATAGGCTGATAGATTTAGACACTGATCATCTTATCTTCAGTCGGGACGTAGTATTTGATGAAGGCAAAGGGTTCTTTCAGTCCCCTCCTTCTGAGCAGTGTTCTGAGGATCAGCCTCACAGTGTTCTTCTTCCATTAGGTCCACCTGATGGGAGGGATGATGTAGCATCAGTATTTGATGATGCACTACCTGAATTCCCTCTGGAAAATCATCCTCCTCTCGCTACTCCTATTGTTCTTGAACCTCCTCCACCTACTACAGATATTGGTTCTTCTACTCTCTGGCCTAAATGGTGGGCTAAAACTATTGGTGATCTCCAGGATAATGAGCTCCTTGAAGGTAGAACTTCCAAAAGTAAGAGCAAACAACAACCTACAGTAAATTTTGCTTTTATGGCTAACCTTCACAGTATTTTTGCGCCTAAAACCTATTCAGAGGCTAAGGGTATACCTGATTGGGAACAGTCTATGGAAGCTGAATTCCAGAGTCTTCAGAAGAATCACACTTGGACCCTTTCTAATCTTCCTGCAAGGAAGAAGCCCATTAGCTGCAAATGGGTGTGTAAAGTGAAATACAAAGTTGACGAAACCCTAGACAAGTATAAGGCTTGCCTTGTTGCTCAAGGGTTCTCATAGAAGGAAGGCATTGACTATGAGGAGACCTTTGCTCCTACAACCAAGATGAGTACCATACGGCTTGTCCTTGTCTTAGTAGCTCAGTTCAGTTGGAAAGTCCATCAGATGGATGTAAAAAGTGCTTTTCTGAATGGTGACTTACAGGAAGAAGTCTACATGATGCAGCCTCCAGGATTCAAGGTTGTCGGTTAAGAACAGATTAGTTAAAGCACTCTATGGTCTGAAACAAGCCCCTTGGGCTTGGTGCATGAAAATTGATAAGTACCTAACAGATCATGGCTTTCAGCGGAGTCCATCTGATGCAAATTTGTATATCAAACATACTAGTGATGATATTCTATTTGTGGTTGTCTATGTGGATGACCTTATCATTACTGGTAGTTCAACACATTTGATCCATGGGATCAAATAGGATTTGTGCAACACTTTTGATATGACAGATTTAGGACTTCTTCATTACTGCTTGGGGGTTGAAGTCTGGCAGACTGAGAACAACATCTTTCTCTCTCAGTCCAAGTATGCCAGAAGTCTTGTGGACAGGTTCAAAATGCAGGATTGCAAACCTGCCATGACTCCTATGGAACCGAGGCTCAAACTTTCAGCTCAGTCATCCTCACCACTTGTGGATGAATCTTTATTCAGGCAATTAGTGGGCAACCTCATCTACCTTACTGCCACTAGACCTGATATCAATTTTGCAGTGAGCTACATTTCACGCTTCATGATAGCTCCTAAAGCTGATCATTGGACAGCAGCGAAGCGTGTGCTACATTATGTGAGTGGCACTCCTGATTATGGACTTTTGTACACTCGGAGTTCAGATCCTACACTCAGTTGTTACACAGATTCTGACTGGGCAGGTTCGTTTGATGACTGTAAATCCATAGCTGGGTATGTGTTTAGTTTGGGAACTGGTGCTGTCACATGGACTAGTAAGAAGCAGAGGCAGTGGCTCTCTCCTTGACAGAAGCAGAATATCGGGGAGCAGTTAAGGCATCTTATGAGGCAGTTTGGCTTCGACGTATGCTTGCAGATATGCATGTTCCCAGGCAGGTCCTACTCCCTTGTTCTGTGATAATCGGGAGTGTTCAAACTCGCCAAGGATCTAGTCTTCCATGAATGAACAAAGCATGTGGAAACCCAATGTCACTACATTCGACAGATTGTTGAAGACGGATCCATTCAGTTGTTGTATGTTCCCACCACGGAGCAGCCAGCAGACATCTTCACCAAGCCCCTCGGTCCTGATAAGTTTGTAAAATTTAGAGGGTTTATAGGTGTTGTAAATAGATTGAACATTAAGGGAGGGTATTAGAATAATGTTATTTTAGTGTTTAATGCTCCTCTGTGATCTTATTTAGCAGTTTCTTATTAGAAACTTGTTGTTTCTATTTTCGTAGTAGAAACTTGTTGTTTCTGTAAATACAGTTGTACTATTTATTGAGCTTCATTGCTCATTGTAAATCAATTCATTCCTTGAAATCCATATGCGTGTTTTCACACTGTTTTAGCAGTGTATTGTTTTGGGAGTCTCATTGTGGCATTATTGCAAATCTATTGAGGCCAACTATTTCAACTATTTTTCCAGCATGTAAAACCCCAATTCTTATATTATAATAAAGTTGATATTGTTTCTTCTTATCGTATTATCAAATTGCATGTATTTTATATGTTATATTTTACATGGCAATCTTTTGTTTATGAGTAGAAATTTTATGTCCAACGGGTTGTTCCAAATTTATTTCGTTTGGGACATTACAAAGAGGATTGACCTAATCCTCGAGAAGAACAATGTATTAGATCTGGTAAAAGGAAATGTAAAAAAACCTACCGAAGAAGCTAGTGATGCCGACAAAGCGAAATTCAGGGATCTAGAATTGGTGGCTATAACTCTAATGGTAGAAGGGATAAAAGACCATCTTGTCCCATTCATAGCTAACATCAATCATGCTCAGGAGATGTATGAAGCCTTGTCGAATCTGTTCACTATTAAGAACATCGGTCAAGTAGCTAGTTTGAAGAATGAGCTGAGGAATACAAAGATGACAAAGGAAGATACTGTGGCAACCTTCTTTGTGAAAATAGCTAGACTCAGAGATGATATTTTGGCCATTGATGAGATTATTCCAGACAAAGAATTGGTGATCACTACTATATTAGGATTGCCACCCTCTTGGAGTGCATTTGCTTCATGTCTCAACAGTTGGAAAGTAGCTCCCACCTTTGAAGAATTGTGGACCTTATGTAGTCAAGAAGAATTAAGGATCTCTATGGCTGCCAATCTCGAAGGAGTATCAAATGCTTATGTTGCTCATCATAAAGGAAAGAGATCGAAGGGACCAAGAAAGAAAGTTGACATGTCTAAGATAGAGTGCTATCAATGTCATAAAAAGGGTCACTATAAAAGTGACTGTCTTGAGAATCCGAGGAACAAGAAGAGAGGAAGAGATCAAGCCAAATTTGCTATGTTGATTTTGGGCAGCATCGGATGTGCTCTAGCTCTGAAATTTGGTGGAGGAGTTAGAACACATAAGATCTCCAGAATCGAGAAATCGTTTGGAGAAATTCCACCTGAATGAGGAGTTATTAAAATAATTAATACTTAAAATATTAATGTGTATTAATAAAAATGTTGGTGAGAAGGTTCTAAGTGACGAGGATCAAGTTTGTTTTACTCTTAGCCATTGATTAGAGATTAGATCACGACTGTTGATTCGTCAACAGGAAAAGTATAATAGGAAGCTTGAGGGTCAGTTGGAGATACACCAAGTGATCAAAGAATTCAATTTTCTGGGGTGAGGTTTGCTGAGGAAATCGAGTTAGTGATCATAGATGCAGTGCGGGGCAATTAAGCAAGGGATTTTCATTCGAGGCTAAAGAATACATAGTAGATAGGTAGCATAGTGCCTGGAGAGACAATGCAAGCCCTAGAAGGGCTGATGCAGAGGCCGAAGCGCTGACGCAGAGGACACAGAGGGTTGACGTAGGTGACGCAAAAGCCGTAGAGGCTGACTCTGGGCCTCAAAGGCAGTGCTGGGGAGATTCTGTGGGGCAGACTGAGAGAAGATCAACAGATTATGAGCGGGGGAGGGTGATGCAGATCCTGGAGGAGAGACGCGGTTCCAGAGCAGTGCTTGGACTAGCTTTCATTGTCCAGCATAGGGAACAATCAAAGTGGTTGTGGGGTTTGATCATCGGATACTGATTTGTTGGAATATTTGTCTCTGGATAGAGGTACTACTGCCAAGGATATTCTCTATTGGGTGAGCCATTTCTAGCACCCTAGTTGTATTCACAAAATCTGCTTAATAATACAAACCCTCTATATGTTGCATCGGTTTTCCCAAATTGGGTTTTTCCGGGGACGATTGTCCAAAAATAATGGTGTCCCTTGTGTTATTGTCTCATTTTATTTCAGTTCATGATTTGTATATTTGTGAAGGTTGCAATAGTGTTTACATTGATGTTTATGAAATTAAATAACTTGTTAATGCAAAAAACAAATAGGAGATTGTAAACCAGTAATTGCAGTAGGGGTTTCTGATGTGTTAGATTCAGGAATTTTCACATGGTATCAAAGCAATTGCAGATCATAGGCAACTAAGGACACTATTCGAGAAAATCTGAGAATTTGTAGCAAAGAAGCAGTGGTCCCGAGAGATAGCATTGTTCTAGTGATGAAGAGGCAAGAGGAGGAGTGACACAGTGCAGAGAGAGTGACGCAGAGGCTCATGCAATGCCTGTGTCAGCACTCTGAGACAGGAGAAGGGCCAGTGCAGAGGCAAAGGAGAGAAGATCAAGCTCACGCAGAGCCACGTCATCTTTTTGAGCGAGGAAGGATTGGCGCAGCTGGCCGGGAGGAGCAGATTCAGCCCACGCAGTGATTGCGTAGAGCATAAAGGGATCAGATTCTTCGAGTTGTCGGGGGTAAGGGAGTTGTGCAGATTTTGATTTGAGGAGCTGGTGGGACCCTGTTTCTGTCAGTGCAGAACAGTGTCCAAGAAGACTGAACCAAGGTAGAGGGAAGCACTACCTCGATAGTTTTCTAGCCAAGAAATCTAGATTCGGGTTGCAGCGGCAAAGGAGGATTGCAGAGGAGTGCTTCGACAGTTGGTTGGAGGATTTCCGAGAGGGAAATCAGGAATCAGAGGGAGTCTAGAGAAGAGGAATAGAGATGGAAATGAATGGGTTGAGGGATCAAGACAGATTGGACGGAGCATCCAGTTTTGTCATCTGGAAGGCCAGGATCCTGGCAATCCTAGGCAAACATCGCATCAAGGACTATGCCTTGAAGGTTGTTGCTGAACCAGTCGACGTTGATCCATTGAAGAAATATGAGGAGGCCCAGGCTAAGGCCAAGTGCATGATCCTAGACGGGGTCAAAGTTCATGTAGTACCACACATTGCTGAGAAGAACACACCAAGGGAGATGTGGGAGACCTTGACCACTATGTATCAGGGCTTTTCCGTGCAACGAAAGATGCTACTAGAAAATAAGCTAAGACAATATCAGACGCAGACAGGAGAGGAGATAGATCCCTTCCTTCTCAGGTTGCAAAGGATTCACGATCAACTTACTTCCATGGGGTATACACCGGATCCAGAGTTCATGGTTAGGACTGCCCTGAATGCATTCTCCAAGGAGTGGGAGACGTTTTTCCAAAGCATTTTGGGAAGAGCAACTCTCCCTAGCTGGGAGGAGATGTGGGCAAGTCTTCGATAGGAAGAGCTCATGAGATTGACCAAGGCAGGGAGCAGTGGTAAGGGAGTTCGAATCAAAAAGGAGGAGGATGATGTAGCTCTCGCATCAGCGAGACAACAGGGGCTACAGAAGAGGAAGAAGAAAGACATCTCCAAGCTCAAGTGCTTCAACTGTGGGGTGCTGGGACATTATACCTCTCATTGCCCTAGGAAGAAAGGCAAAGGAGAAGCTTCCGACTCAAAGGTTGCTCCAGCAGAGGCAGAGAAGGATGTCGAGAATGATGATGATTGTGCCATGACTACTCATGCGCCTCTAGAGAAGAGGTGCGGAGACTTGGAGCTGTAGTCGAGAGGACTATAGAAGTGGGGCATGATCCTTGAGGTGCCCAAACTCTTGTATCACATACAGCTATGAAAACGCTTAACGATAGTAGCATAGCGACGGGTGTCGGTTGAAGTGAGGTGTGATGGAGCGATAGTGGCATTGCTATTGTTGACACTGACATATCGCTGCCAACCTTGCATCTGCACTACAACTCCCTCTCGACTGTTGTTGCTGCAACTGCAACTAAGAAGCATCCTAAACATTGAATCAATTGTGTTCAGTATGATGCATCTGCCTCCTGAGTCCTGATTGCTACTAGCTACTGCACTGTCCACTGAAGAATCTACACTGTGCCACTCTGCACTGCTGCCAACACTACACTGCTCTCTTCAACACGTGACTGCTACTAGTCTGCAACTGGTACCCTAGAATTTTACCACACCAACTAATATTGATCCATCTTGCTACTGAATACTGTGGGCCCTTGTAGCAAGGTAATGATCCATGAGGAGGACACCTAAATGGACCTTGCCTATGTTTGCGTTGCTCCGGTACTATAGCTCTAGATCGACCCACCTCTCTCCTGGAGGTATAGTTCTAAAAAAGCAAAATCTTCCTCTAGCCTGGAGGACAACTTATCAATCTTAGCAGACACTGTTTCCTGGTCTTGCTTCTCATGCTTGTCCTTCTTCTTGAGAAGACATTGCGTATTGTAGTGGCTGCATTCACAACATTTGAAGCACTTGACCTTTGACAGGTCCTTCTTCTTCTTCTTCTTTTGCCCTTGCCCCTGACTGGGACCCTTAGATGCTAGGGCCACATTTTCTTCTTCCTTCTCACCCTTCACGCCCTTGTTGCCGATGCCGCTGATGGTACTCTTTACTAGAACTCGTCTCAACTCCTCCTGCTGTAGATCGGACCACATTCTGTCCCATTTGGGAAATGTGTCTCTGCCCAAGGTGCTTTGGACAAACACCTGCCAGTCATTTGAGACACTACTCAGTGCCAACTGTACAAGCTCTGTGGGTTGGGTGCCTCCCCATAGTCGATCTTGGACTTCTTGAATCCTGGTGAGGAATCCATCAATGCTTTCGCCCTTCTGCATCCTTATGCTCCTCAGCTTCTCTTGGAGAAACATTTTCCACTGCTCGAAAGAACTCTGAAATAGCTTGGACAGAGCACCCCACATCTCCTTGGTCATACCTTTGTCTGCCACATGTGAGACTAGATGATCTCCGACTCCATCCAAAGTCATCCGTTTCGCCTTCACCATTTCTTTTCTGTATTCCTTGAGCTGATCGACATCCTGGGGTACTGCTACCACATTCTCCACATAAGCTTTCAGGATAAGTTGCATGAAACATCGAAACGGTTCAGAGTTTCGGAAATGGGTACATTTAGAAACATCACCTCCCAAAAATGGAAACGTCAGTTGAAACGTTAGCCGAAACGTCATATATATATATATATATATATATATATAAGTGAATAACACATTATCTTTGCAAGAAAAAAGGGAATAAGGCCCATAGATGACAATTTAGAAGGCAAAACAAGTTTATATTAACTCTCATAGATGATTACATAATGGTTGAGTTTCGGTTGAGTTTTGACCAAGTTTCGAAGTTTCAGGTACGGGTATGATTTGAAACGCCAGGTTCTTAAAAGTTTCCTGCAACCTAGCTTTCAGGCCATATTCATCCAGAAGGAAGGACATCCGAGTCTTCTAGATGGAATAGTTGGAGGCTCCCTCCAACCTATCCTGATCTCTAAGCCCTGTTTTAGCCATCTCTAAATTTGGTCAAAAATATCCCTCTTTCCCTTTGCTCGATTGCTAGATCCGCTACACACACTCCCTTTTGGAGTGAGAAACTCTGCTCACAACCACTGCCAACCTGCAACTGGAAAAAGTAGATCTTTAAAACTCAAGATCCTCTGAGAGAATTTTTCCCTGTGTGTGTTATTTCTCTTCCACTTGGCACTGATTCTGCTACTGCAAAACACTTTGTGCCTAAACAAGGAATTTGCTCAGCAAAAATTTGAGCTGCTGCTGCTCCATGTGCCTGTTGGAATCACTATTCCAGATAATTCATATTTTCTGCCACCCAGCGACTCAAAATCGAACCCTTTCTCAACAATTTGTACTGCCTAGTTAGGCACTGTGAAGCCCTAGAAGATTTCGGTCTGCTGCTCCCCGTGAACATCGAAATTCTCTTCTTCTTCCTCTGAGCTTTTTGTTTGTCAAACTCGCTCTGATACCATGTGAAAATTTCAAGTTTGAAATTCTATTGTAACAACTGGAATTAAGTCTTCTAATTGTTAATTAATTAAAAAATTTATTTGCTACCACGAATATCGAATAAATCACACTGCAATCTTCACAAATAAAACTGCAGAAAATAATAGCACTAGAAACTGAGAAATATGCTAGCACATGTTGATTTGGGGCAGCATCGGATGTGCTCTAGCGATGAAAATTGGTGGAGGGGCTAAAGCACATGAGATCTCCAAGACCCGGAAATGGTTTGGACAGATTGTACCCGGTTTGAGAGATATTAAAATAATTAATATTTTTAATGGAGTTCCTAAGTCTAAACTTAGGAAAAATAAATTATTAGGGTATTAATATAAAACTGGGTTAGAAGGTTCCAAAAGTCATGGATCAAGCCAAATGTAATCTTAGCCGTTGATTAGAGATTTAATCTCGGCCGTTGAAGGACCAACGAGAAAAGTATAAGAAGAGGCTTGAGGGTCCGTTGGAATACACACCAGAGTGACCAGTTATTCGATTTGCTAGAGCGGGGTTGCTAAGCAAAGTTGAATTAGTGATCAGCAACGAGGGGTAGTGAGTACTAGACAGAGAGGCAGATACAATGGCAAGAGACCAATGCAGAGGCAGAGAGCGAGAAGCAGCAGCCAGAGCAAGGCCACACAGAACCCAATGGAGACATCCAGAGGCCAGAGGGACTGCGTCATCCACGCGGAGAGCAGCTGGAGTGTCGCAGAGGCTGCGCAGTGCCTCAGAGGGCTGATGCAGAGGCGTTTGGGGCTGACGTAGAGGCCAGCAGGGCCAATGCAGAGCTTTAGAGTCGTTGGAGAGGGTTTCGTGGGTCAGGTTTTCTGAATACCTATTTCCGAATAGAGAGGTATTGCTGCTAGTTATTTTTCTCTGTCGGGTCCAGTTTGGCACCCAGTTGTACTCAAGGAAATATTGCATAATAATAAACCCTCAGAATAGCTACATCAGTTTTCTCGCATTGGGTTTTTCCGGGGACATTTGTCCAAAAATAACCGTGTCACTTGTGTGTTTGTTTTCTTTCAGCTGATCATTTGTAGATGTTGAGACTGTATTGTGTTTATTTCTTTATTTATATGTCTTCAATAACTTGTTTGAATTTAACAAGTAGAAGAAATAAACCAAAAGAATACAGATTAAATTTCAAACAAATAGACTTAGAAATTTCAACATGGTATCGGAGCGTGGTTGCAGATCACAAGAGAGATGAAGGCATTAACTAAGTAGAGCCTTTGCAGCAGAATCAACTGTGTCGAATGACAAAAGTTGATCCTTGTAGAAGTGGCAGAAGAAGGGTTGACGCAGAGGGACTGCATCATCAATTGGGCCAGAGAGAGGCCAGCACAGAGGCTGAGGAGGGAGAAAGAGGTTCACGCAGAGACCAAGAGGGTTGACGCAGTTGGATGAGGGAGCTGTTTTCCCAGTGTCGAGATTGCGCAGAGCCTAGAGGCTTAGTCCTTCAGTTGCTGGGGCATAGGACGCTGTGGGTAGTTTGCAGGAGCGAAGCAGGTGGGGTACTATGGGAAGAACAATACCTAACATGACAAAACCAAGGTAGAGGGAGTTGCTACTGAGGTGGATTTCTAGCCAAGGAAACTAGATTAGTGTTGCAGGTGCACAGAAGATCGGAGAGGTGCAACTTGATGATTGGCGGGAGGATTTCTAGAAGGGAAATTGGGACTCAGAGGGAGTCTAGCAGAGAACTTCCAGGTGGAAGTAAAGAGACTCAGCAGGAGTCGAAAGGAGAACTTCCAGGCGGGAAGTAGAGAGACTCAATAGGAGTCGAAGAGAGAACTTCTGGAGGGAACGAGAGAGACTCAACGGGAGTCGAAGAGAGAACTTCTGAAGGGAAGTAGAGAGACTCAGTAGGAGTCGAAGAGAGAACTTACGGAGGGAAGTAGATAGACTCGGAGGAGTCGACAGAAGAGTAGAGAGATGGCCATGAATGGGCTGAGGCATCAGAACGGGCTGGACGAGGCATCCAACTTTGTGGTCTGGAAGGCTAGGATCTTATCCATTCTAGATAGACATCGCATCAAGGCCTTCGCCTTGAGAACAGTGCCGATCCCAGTTGACCCGGTTGAAAATGAAAAGTACGAGGAGGCAATGGCCAGGGCGAAGTGCATCATCCTTGATGGGGTCAAGGATCATGTGGTCCAACATATTTCCAAGAAGGACATGGCAAATGAAATGTGGGAAGTCCTGAAGAAATTGTACCAGCATACTTCCATGCAGAGGAAGATGTTACTTGAGAATCAGCTGCTGTCATACTAGATGCAGAAGGGGGAGCAAATAGATCACTTCCTCGGTCAGTTGAAGGAGATCCGGGATCAACTGACTTCCATAGGGTCCACGCCGGATGAGGAGATGTTGGTGAGGACTGCACTTAATGTAGTCTCCGAGGAGTGGGAGACATTTGTCCAAAGCATACTGCGCAGGGAAGATCTTCCAGATTGGGAAGAATCGTGGGTGGCTCTTCGCCATGAGAAGATCAGGCGGTTGAGCAAGACAGGGAGTAGCAACAAAGGAGTTTGGATCAAGAAGGAAGGGGAAGAGGATGCAGCTCTAGCATCTGTGGGAAAGCAGAATAAGAGGAAGAAGAAGGACCTCTCCAAGGTCAAGTGCTTCCACTGTGGGGAACTGGGTCATTATGTGAACCAGTGTTTGAGGAAGAAGAACAAGGGAGAGGCATCTGACTCTAAGGTAGTGCCAACGAAGGCTGAGAAGGAGGTCGATGAGGTTGACGATTGTGCCATGAGTGCTCATGTACCTCTAGAGAAGAGGTGTGGAGACATCGAGCTGTAGTCAGGAGGACTACAAGCGATGAGGGTTAGGATCCTTGAGGTACCCAACGTCTTAGATTATACCTTGCTACGAGAGCCCTGAAGAGAGAGTAGCAGGACTGGTGGATGTCGGTAGAAACGGATGCGGATGAAGCGGCAGAGAGTGCTACAGTGCAAGAGTCCCCTCGCAGCGCGAGGCTAGCAGGCTGCAACAGTGCGAGAGGCATAGAGAGTGTTGCAACAGTGCAGGATGGCAAAGAGAGGTTTGCAATAATGCAAGATGCAGGGAGTTGTTGCAGTAGTGCAGAGGTCAGTAGAGGGAGCACGAGATAGCGACAGAGGGAGCTTCAACATTAGGAGTGTTTCTAGCTTGACAGGGATGTCAGTAGTTGGGTGGATCAGTTACTTACTTCTCACTAACTGAGTTGCAGTGTAATAGCATGATGCAACATGATGAGAGGGGGTTGCAGTACAGATGTAGTGTTGGGAGAAAGGACCAGCAACAACAAAGATGTAGAGGAGCTATGGTACAGATGCAATAGTGGCAGTGGCAGAGCCATGGGCAATAGTATAGGATGCAACAGTGCAGAGGATATTGGGCGGGGAGGCCTAGCATCAACACAGGTACCAATGTCAGATAATCAGAGTGGTGCTCAGTGTGGAGTATTACTAGAGCACAGTCTTCGCTAAGACGGAGTTTTGATTTGGGGTAGCATTGGATGTGCTCTAGCCATGAAAATTGGTGGAGAGGCTAAAGCACATGAGATCTCAAAGACCCATAAATGGTTTGGACAAATTGTACCTGGTTTGGGAGATATTAACATAACTATTATTTTTAATGGAGTTCCTAAGTCTGAAGTTAGGAAAAATAAAATATTAATGGGTATTAATATAAAACTGGGTTAGAAGGTTCCAAAAGTCATGGATCAAGCCAAATGTAATCTTAGCTGTTGATTAGAGACTTAATCTTGGTCGTTGAAGGACCAATGAGAAAAGTATAAGAGGAGGCTTGAGGGTCAGTTGGAAGACACACTAGAGTGATCAGTCATTCGATTTGCTAGAGCGGGGTTGCTAGGCAAAGTCGAATCAGTGATCAGCAGCGAGGGGCAGTGAGTACTAGAGAAAGAGGCGGATACAGTGCCAAGAGACCAGCGCAGAGGCAGAGAGCGAGAAGCATCAGTTAGAGTAGGCCACACAAAGCCCAGCAGAGACAACGCAGAGGCCAGAGGGAAAGGTATAGACCCGGTAATAAAAAACAGAGAGCTAAATAAACCGAAATAAACAGAGAGAAAAATAACTAAAAACTGCAAGTAAATACTGTATACGGCCAGATCTTAAAAATGACGTAGCTAGGGCTATTGGAAGCCTTTTTGCGTCAAACGAAATGGGTTCCTCACTGGAACAGATGCTCCTAACACAATAGAGCAGTCTTCTTAGCCCGAAAGTAGTCAGAAACAATAGATATAGGAAATGACAGTCGGATGCAGTTCTACCGGCTTAAGATTTGGATCACCAACGGATGCAGCCCTCAAATAGCTCTGATACCATTTAGGAATTTATAAGGTAAGTTCCTCAGACAGAACACCAAAGGACACCTCTCACAAACAGATCACAGATCAATACACCAGTATTCTTGATGTGGTTAAAACCCTCAAAGAGGGAAATAGTCCACGGCCTGAGCCAACACGGCCACTTCAGGCAATTTATTAATTAAAGAATGAAAATTTACATAAGCTTCTCTCATGAACAATTACCCTACAAATGACCCTCCATGCTCTTTAAATAGAGATCATGGACCAATCGGGTGCTAAGCCACGGATCAAGTGTCAGTAATACCGAGGAGAGAATTAACCATCGGATCACTACATATCGTGATCGTCGGATTGTAAGTTACAAAAGTACATAGTAAAGAAACACACTTTACCTAACTCTACACTAGACCAAGTTATACTTAACTATTTCCTGTGTCGGAATATTCTAATATCTCCCCTTAAGAACAACTTGGGATAGGATTGAAGGATGTACAAATCTAACACAATAGGAGAAGGAAGGAGGCATTAGAGCCTATCCCCCCTTAGTGACAACTTCTTGAACTCCAACCATAAATCGAAGTTTAATAAACTTCGCCTCTGTGAGAGCCTTTGTAAAGATGTCTGCAATTTGATCATCTGTTGAACAATATTGCACTTCAAGGACATGGTCATGAATGAGCTTTCTGATGAAGTGCATGTGTAGTTCAATGTGTTTGCTGCACTGATGTTGGATTGGATCTTTGCATAGTTGAATGGCACTTTGATTATCACACCAAAGTGTAGTCGGATGCTGCTGCTGAAAGCCAAACTCTGACAGGATCTGACGAAGCTACAGGGCTTCCTTACTAGCTTTTATGACACCACGATACTCTGCTTTTGCTGAAGAAAGAGAAATGCCACTTTGTTTCTTGCAAGCCCATGTAATAGGTCCTGAACCAAGAGTGAACACATACCTTGCAGTAGACTTCCGATTATCAGGGTCACAAGCCCAATCAGAATTAGTGAAACCAACCAATAGAGGAGATGCTTCTGCACTATAATGAATTCCAAACTGAACTATACCTCGAACATAATGAAGTATTCTTTTAGCTGCTTTCCAATGACTTTCATGTGGGTTTTGCATAAACCGAGCAATAAGGCCAACAACAAAGGTCAGGACGAGTATGGGTTAAATACAAGAGTTTTCCTACAAGTTGACGGTATAAGGTAGCATCAACTTCAGGAGAAGTACAAGAGACTGAAAGTTTGACTCCAGACTGAAAGGGAGAAGGAGCTGGCTTACAATCTTCCATGTGAAAATGACGAAGAATATCACAAGCATACTTGGACTGAGAAAGGGAAATACCCTCCTTGGATTGCAAGACTTGAAGACCGAGAAAATAGTGTAAGTGTCCTAAGTCTGTCATTTCAAATTTCTTTTTAGGGCTGGACTTCACATGGTTTATAAGGTTAGGATCACTACCAGTAAGGATAAGATCATCAACATAAAGAACAAGAATGATAAGAGACTTGCCCACTTTCTTGGTGTAGACAGTATTGTCAGAATGACACCTAAAAAAGCTGGTTTCTAAAAGAAAGCTATCCATTTTGGCATACCAAGCCCGAGGGACTTGCTTGAGACCATAAAGGGATTTCTTAAGCCGACATACAAGGCTGGAGTCTGTTTGTATAAAGCTAGTAGGTCGTTCCATATAGATTTCTTCATGCAAGTCCCCATGCAAGAAGGCAGATTTAACATCCATTTGATGGACTTCCCATTTGAAAGAGGCAGCAAGGGAAAGAACAAGGCGGATAGAGTTCATTTTGGCAACAGGGGAGAAGGTTTCAGTATAGTCAATGCCTTCAACTTGTGAAAAACCCTTAGTAACAAGACGAGCTTTATGCTTATCAACTTTTCCATCTGGTCGATACTTGGTTCTGTAAACCCATTTGCATTTAACAAGTTTTTGTCCCATTCGAAGAGGAACAAGATCCCATGTGTCATTTGCCAATAATGAACGATATTATTCATTCATAGCTGCATCCCAATCTGGATGGCCTAAAGCTTCTGCAAAGGTGTAAGGATCATAATTCGCTGAAGCTTGAGCCAGTAAAGAAGATGCTCTATCGAATTGAGAACGTGTACATCGCTGATCTGTAGGATCACCGGCAAGAGAACCTGTTGCATCCCGAGTAGCTTGGACCCATTTTGGACGCTGAGGAGTTGAAGGAGGATCTAAGAAGGTGGGGGAGGATTGTCATCATCTGAAGAAGAAATATTTTCAGAAGTAGAAGCGATAGAGAGAGGTGGCACATCCGCCGAACTAGGCTCGTAGGTCGATATATTTTCATCAAACTTTCCATCTCTTCTAATGATAATATTTTTGGACTTAAGTAGAATAAGTCTATATCCTTTGACATCTTCAGAATATCCAACAAAAGTACATTTTTCACCCTTAGGTTCTAAAGCTTTATCTTTCTCATCTAGAATATGGGCCCATGCTTCACTTCCAAAAACACGAAAGTGACTTACATCTGGTTTAATTGAACTCCATGCTTCTTCTGGAGTGATATTCTTTAAAACCTTAGTAGGAGTGTGATTTATTATGTAATTTGCACAGTTAATTGCTTCTGCCCAAAAATTAAGACTAAGTCCTTTAGATTGAAGCATACAATTAGCCATTTCATTTAAGGTGCGATTCTTCCTTTCAGCTACATCATTTTGTTGTGGAGTATATGGAACAGTATGTTTCATTTGAATTCCATTCTCAGCGCAAAAGTTGATGAATTTGTTGTTAACATATTCTTTGCCGTTATCAGATCTTAGCTTAAGAATTTGATGTCCAGATTGTTTTTCAACAAAGGCCTTGAGTTTTAAGAAGTATACCCAAGTGCGTCTGGAGAAATCATTAATGAAAGTTAAGAAATACTTGTAGCCAAAGAATAAAACAACTGGAAGTGGACCACATAAATCACTATGCACAGGCTATAAAGGGGCTGAGGCGTGCCAAGAGGCATGTTTTTCAAAACTATCCCGATGATGTTTTCCGAGTACACATCCAGAACAAACACCATCTCTGCAAGATACCATTGGAAGACCTGTCACAATATTTTCTTTACATAGATTCTGAAGGGAGCGATAGTTTAAGTGACCAAATCGCTCATGCCAAAGTTTGCTCACTTCATCATTATGAGCAACAAATACCGAGGGAAGATTTGATGACCAAAAGTTGTGAAACTTATACAACCTTGTAGAATCATCAGCAATGCCAGTAGCTAAAATCTGTCTAGGATCTCTTAGGTCCTTAATTACAACATCGTGAGGTTAAAATTCAATGATTTTACCTTCACCTGAATGAGTTATCTGATAGACAGATAGAAGGTTGCAGGATAAGGTTGGAACACATAATACATCATTAAATTGACCATTGTCTATATGAACAGTTCCAGTCCCTACAACACTAAGAGATCTATCATCACCAACATATATATTCTTGATGTTACAATCATTTAAAGAAGAAAACATAGATTTGTTTTTGGTTATGTGATAAGAAGCTCAAAGTCAATGAGCCACTCATGAGAATGAGAAGAAGAAGATACATTTAGTGCATATCCAGACTGAGATGCTTGACAACCACATGCAAAAAGTGCTATTCCTGAAGATGAAGTTGAAGTTGAAGAGTGCTCGAAATGGATGTTATGCTTCTTCATTGCTGCTTCCAAGGCTTCCATCTTCTTAAAGCATTTGGATTCTAAGTGGCCATCTCGATTACAAAAGTTTCAATGTATATCAGTCTTCTTCACTTCATTTTTATTTGCCTTATCATTTTGTTGAATTGATTTTTCATTTTGAGACTGAAATTTCTTAGTACCCTTGTTTGGTTTAGGACCATTCTTTTTAGGATACTACTTCTTAGGATTCTTTGAATTTGGTTGTTGTTGGGTGGCTAAGGCTTTCTTAGAAGAGTTTCCAAGATTAATAAAACCAAGATGGAAGATTTTTTCTTGTTCTCTTATTAAAGAATCACAAAAGGCATCAAAAGAGGGGGACTTGTAGCCTTTTCCTTCAGAAATAAAGGCCTCTCTAGTAGAATGGAAGGTGGAAACAAACACAGAGTAGGTTGGTCCCAACTTAGTAAGAATGGAATAGATAAGGCTGCCATCTTTTTTCTTAACCTTAACACCTTCCAAGAGAAGTCTAAGGGTCTTGAAATTGGACAAAAAATCTTCAAAGGAAGAAAAATTATTGGGGTCCAACGTAAGCAATTCATTTTCGAGTTGATGGGCTCTAATTTCATTTTTAATTCCAAAAACTTTAGTGAGTTGTTTCATTGTTTCATTAGGGGTATCAAGTTCTGCGATATGGAATCTAAGGTTTGGAGAAATAGACATCCCTATCAACCCACGTGCTTGATCTTGCTTATTTTCCCATTTGGCTGCCTTATCTTCATCTTTAGGTTTAGTTTCTTGGCCTGAGGCTATTATGTAAAGACCTTTACTTTTAAATAAATCCACAAGTAGGACCACCATTGGAAGTAGTTGGTGTTGTCAAGAATAATTTGATATGGACTTTCCACTGTAACAGAAACTGAAGTTGTAGATGTTGAAACTAAATGTTCCAATGGAAAGATCTCCAAAAATGAGGCTGGTTTAAAAAAATGGCTTTGAAAACGGCTTCTGGATGAAGAAGTTATGGCTTTTTGAAGAAAATTTGTTAAAGATGCTGACGAAGTGCATGAATGTGCGAAAGTAAATGATAATGCTATATTTTACAAAAAAAATCCCCCCCACACTCCCTTTCCAAACTTAATCTAATTAGCTTACTTAAAAAAAAAAATTGTGTGACCCACTTTTATAAATAAGTGAATGTCACTTTTGCAATGGTACTTTATGAGCTACCCACTAAATTGTAACTTAAATAAAATATAAAGAAACTTTAGAATTATAAGTGACTCACTTTTTATAACGGATGAAAATACTTTTACATAAAATAACTTTAAAACATAAGTTCTATGTGCTTTTTGAAAAATTAATTCAACAAAAAGAAAGATTTGAACACAAGACCTCTATTCTCATAAAGTAACTTTGGACCAAGTGAGATAGTTTAAAAGGTTAGTGATTTTTGGAAAGGAGGAAGTGGGGGTTTTGTGTTTTTGTTTTGTTTTGTTTTGTCTTTTTTAAATCATTGAAGCTTTGGGGTGCATGCTTACTTGAAAAAACCCTTTTTGCCTACAAAACAGAAAACCATACAACCCAACACGGACATACAAAAAAAACCCAAACCTTACAGCATGAAGTTAGATTTTTCCGGAAACTAAATATTTTCCTCAATGTTTTTGATTTTCCGAGATCACACTAAGGCACAATAGAAAAAAGCATACACATGAGAAAAATCCTCTCTTTATGTTTCTGATTTTCCAAGATCGTACAGAGTCGCAGGGTAAAGAGCATATGCAGAAATCAAAGGTATAAATCTGGTAGTAAAAAACAGAGAGATAAATAACTAAAACTGCAAATAAAGATTGTATACCTCTAGATCTTAAAAATGATGTAGCCAGGGCTGCCAAAAACTTTTTTGTGTGAAACGAAAGGAGTTCCTCACTGGAACAGATGCTCCTAACACAATAGAGTAGTCATCTCACCCCAAAGCGGTTAAAAATAGTAGATCTAGGAAACGACAGTTGGATACAGTTGTATCGGCTTCCGATTTGGATCACCAACTGATGCGACGCTCAAATAACTTTTCTACCATGTAGGAATTTACAGGGTAAGTTCCTCAGATATAACACCAAAGGACACCACTCACAAATAGAGCATAGATCAATACACCAGTATTCTTGACATGGTTAAAACCCTCAAAGAGGGAAACAGTCCACGACCTGAGCCAACACGACCACTTCAGGCAATTTATTAATAAATGAAAGGAAATTTACATAAGCTTCTCTCAAGAACGTCACCCTACAAATGACCCTCCATGCTCTTTAAATAGAGATCATGGACCAATCGGGTGTTAATCCACAGATCAAATGTCAGTAATATCGAAGAGAGAATGAATTGTCAAATCACTTCATGTCTAGAACATATCGTGACCGTCGGATTGTAAGTTAGAAAAGTACATAGTAAAGAAACACACTTTACTTAACTTTACACTAGACAAAGTTATACTTAACTATTTCCTATGTGTTAGAATATCCTAACACACAAAATATGTGATGGTCATTACAACCAATCTATGAGAAAGATTTGTTTAGTATCCTGTGGAATAGTCCACAAGGATGTTGAAATTTTTAAGTCTGACACGTTAGAAACCCCTATTACATTATCTAGTTTATTTCTCCTACTTGTTTTATTCCATTAACAAGTTATTTATAAATATAAATATTGAAATAAACACAAATGCAGCCTTAACTCATATACATATCATCAACTAAAATACTAAAACAAACACAAGGGACACCGTTATTTTTGGACAATCATCCCCAGAAAAACCCAATGTGGGAAAACTGATGCAGCGGTTCTGAGGGTTTTATTATTATGCAAATTTCTTGAGTACAAATAGGGTGCCAAACAAGCTCACCCAACATAGATTGTTACACGACAGTAATACCTCTTCTTAGAGACAGATATTTAGCCTCTCGACTCTAGTCTTCCCCACAAAAATCATTCCGACGCTTGTCCTAGGCTCTGCATCAGCCTTGCTAGCCTCAATGTAGCTCATGAACCATCTGGGTCAGCCTTTTGACTCTCTGCGTCATCTCTCTGGCCTTCTACGTCACCCACGCAGGCCCATCAACCTCTGCGCAGTCCCCACCTGCCTCTGTGTTGCTCCCATTGCCTTTGCTAGCTCTAGCTGCCTTTGCGTTAGCCTATTTGGTCACTGCGCTAACCCTCTCGCACTATATATACCTCTCTACTATGTACTCACTGCCCCTCGATGCAATAGATCACTTGTTCAAATTTTCTCAGCAAGCCACGCTCTAGAAAATCGAAGTGACTGATCAATATTGGTGTGTCTCCAACTGACCCTCAAGCCTCCTCTTATAGTTTTCCTATTGAGTCTTCAATGGCCAAGATTAAGTCTCTAATCAACGACTAAGATTAGATTTGGTTTAATCAATGTCATTTAGAACATTCTCACCCAGTGTTGTATTAATACCCATTAATCTTTTAATTTTCCTAGGTTTAGACTTAGGAACCCCATTAAAAATATTAATTATTTTAATATCTCTCTAACTGGGTGGAATTTCCACAAAACATTTTTGGGTCTTGGAGATCCCATATGCTTTAGCCTCTCCACCAATTTTCATGGCTAGATCACATCCGATGTTACCAAAAAACAATGCTCCCTCTTAGCGAGGAATGTGCTCTAATGATACTCCATCACTGAACATCACAATGAGCCTTCCGCACCAGTACATGTGTGGATGCTTGGCATGCTGCCCAACATCCACTACACTACTGCTTCATGTACTTCTGCCCATGACACTGCCACTGCTACATCTGTACTAATCTCCCTCTCAACATGTTGCCCATGCTGCCTGTTAGCGCTTGGAATTCACCTAGGCTGAGATAGACAAACTCTCAAGGCTACATCAAACCATTTCACCTCGTAGCTAGCCCTACGAGGTATGAGAAGGCTCTCTCGGGTCAAAACTCGCTGGATTTTGTCAATAGGATGAGTTGACCCATTAGGAACAAGGATTTTAGGCTAGTAAACTGATATGGGGATTGGTTTAGAGTTTTTGGATTTTTTGGTGGCAATTGGAGGGAGTGCAATTCAGGGTGCGGGGATTGAGCTCAGTTTTTGCAGGTGATTCCTTGGGGCAAGGTAGGAATCTATGCTGATGCCTTTAGTTTGAAAGAGATGATCAAGGAGGAAAGGAGAAAAGCTAAAGAGGGCAAACAATGAATTTGAATCCTCTCTAGACGGTGGAAAACATAAAATTTAAACAAAATTGAAAGCTGAGCATGGCATGCATGAATTCAAACTTTATCACTTCTTTTGTTTAAATAGCAGCAAGAGATTAAGGAATGGAAAACATAAACACACTTACAATAACAGTAGGAAGCACACCATCAACATAATAATCCACAAGAATCCACAATGAAGTCTGCAAAACCCTGGCCTTCCTTTTTCCTCAAATTGCAGAAAATACAAGTCAATAATACAATAGCACTTCTCCCTCTAGATTCCAACCTTCCAACCTCTCAAAATGACTAAGAAAACACATAATATAGGCAAGCTAACCTCTTCCCTTGCCTCTAGGGGTCGAGCTCATCCTTCTAGGAGCAGTTTGAACTAATTCCAAACTAAGCACTAGATAATAGGCATCTCAACAACTTGCCTTTATTACTTAGCTAACTAATTCATGCATTAATTTTTCACTTTTTACATCAAGGAAGCTTCTAGAAGAGTAAAGAGAGGTAAAATCTATCAAAGTGCCATGAAAATATTACATTTATCCATCATCTACAAGTAAAAATAATCAACCATAGTCAAAACAGTGTTTTTTTGACCAAAAAGTCAATTCTCGCAAAGTTTGCTCTCACGTCCGCGCCCCCTGGCTCTCATGTCCGCGCACCTTTGCAGCAACTTTTGAGTGGGTTCCACTGGTCCAAATCAGGTGCAAGATGGCTCATTGGAAAGCTTGTTCTGTCTAATTTCCATCCAAGTGGAATTTCTGAATTTGGAGTTGTTTTGCCCCCCTCAAAAACCAATTCTCCCAAGGTCACTTTCTGCAACTCAAAAAGTGGGCAGAAAGTCATTTTTTTGATGTATTTTGAGCTTTTGGAGGCTCAAATCTCAAAATTAAATTTCTCCCGAGTATTGGTAATTTTTCTCTTGGCATGCCCTTTCCAAAAATGCCAAGTTTGCAAAATTCCGAGCAGTCCTTCAAAATGTCCGCGCGCGTGACGCGGACGCGACA
>APFE030190140.1:32076-50206 GCA_000404065.3 Pinus taeda
CAATGTAAGCAACTCATTTTCGAGTTGATGGGCTCTAATTTCATTTTTAATTCCAAAAACTTTAGTGAGTTGTTTCATTGCTTCATTGGGAGTATCAAGTTCTACGATATGGAATCTAAGATATGGAGAAATAGACATCCCTATCAATCCACGTGCTTGATCTTGCCTATTTTCCCATTTGGCTGCCTTATCTTCATCTTGAGGTTTGGTTTCTTGGCCTGAGGCTATTCTGTAAAGACCTTTACTTCTAAGTAAATCTACAATGTAGGACCACCATTGGAAGTAGTTGGTGTTGTCAAGAATAACTTATCATGCACTTTCCATTTTAAGAGAAACTGAAGTTGTAGATGCTGAAACTAAGTGTTCCAATGAAAAGATCTCGAAAAATTAGGCTGTTTAAAAAAAAACAGCCCTGAAAACGACTTCCGAATGAAGAAGTTATGACTTTTTGAAAAATAGTTGTTGAAGATGCCGACTAAGTGCGTGAATGTGCGAAAATTAATGATAATGTTATATTTAAAAAAAATTCGCCCCCCCCCTTCCAAACATAAATCTAATTAGCTCACTAAAAAAAAAGTATGTGACCCACTTTTATAAATAAGTAAAAGTCACTTTTACAATGGTACTTTATGAGCTACCCACTAAATTGTAACTTAAATAAAAGATAAAGAGACTTTAAAATTATAAGTGACTCACTTTTTACAATGGGTGAGAAGACTTTTACATAAAGTAACTTTAAAACATAAGCTACATGTGTTTTTTGAAAAAGTAACTCAACAAAAAGAAAAACTTGAACTCAAGACCTTTATTCTCATAAAGTAACTTTGGACCAAGTGATCTAGTTTAAAAGGTTAGTAATTTTTGGAAAATAGGAAGGGGTTTTTTTTTTAGTCACTGAAGCTTTGGGGTGCGTGCTTACTTGAGAAAGCTCTTTTTTGTCTATAAAACAAAAAACACAAACCCCAACATGGATATACAAAAAAAAGAAACCTTACGGCTTGGAGTTAGCTTTAGCCGGAAACTAAATATTTTCTTCAATGTTTCTGATTTTCTGAGATCACACTAAGGCACGGCGGAAAAGAGCATACGCATGAGAAAAATCCTTCTTTTCTGTTTCTGATTTGCCTAGATCAAACAGAGTCGCGGGGCAAAGAGCATACGCAAAAATGAAAGGTATAAGATCCAGTAATAAAAAAGAGAGAGCTAAATAAACCGAAATAAACATAAAGAAAATAACTAAAAACTGCAAATAAACAGTGTATACCTCCAGATCTTAAAAATGACGTAGCTAGGGCTATTGGAAACCTTTTCGTGTCAAACGAAAGGGGTTCCTCACTGGAACAGATGTTCCTAACACAATAGAGCAGTTTTCTCAGCCCAAAAGCAGTCAGAAACAATAGATCTAGGAAACGACAATCGGATGCAGTTCTATCGGCTTCAGATTTGGATCACCAACGGATGTGGCCCTCAAATAGCTCTGATACCATGTAGGAATTTACAGGGTAAGTTCCTTAGACAGAGCACCAAAAGACACCGCTCACAAACAGATCACAGATTAATACACCAGTATTCTTGACGTGGTTAAAACCCTCAAAGAGGGAAACAGTCCACGGCCTAAGCCAACGCGGCCACTTCAAGCAATTTATTAATAAAAGAATGAAAATTTTACATAAGCTTCTCTCATGAATGGTTAACCTACAAATGACCCTCCATGCTCTTTAAATAGAGTATCATGGACCAATCGGGTGTCAAGCCACGGATCAAGTGTTGGTAATACCGAGGAGAGAATGAACCGTCGGATCACTACATATCGTGACCGTCGAGATTGTAAGTTACAAAAGTACATAGTAAAGAAACACACTTTACCTAACTCTACACTAGACCAAGTTATACTTAACTATTTCCTATGTGTCGGAATATCCTAACATAATTCACCCACTAGAGGGTCGACCTGGAAAAATTTCCACAATTTAATTCAAGATTCTCTTTGCTCATGCTCCATTGCTCAACTAATTGGTCCACCAAGTCTCCAACGACTAGTTAGACCCTCTAATGTCTAGTTGGCTTCACGAACAACTTTTTTTAACTTGACTTTTCCCTTTAATAATTGTAATTACCCACATGGAAGCTGGATCTCCAATGCCTTTGACTTTCTGATAATTTCAGCCCTTGGGTATGCTGGAATTGACCTAGATCTGAATTGGATATCTCTTAGGATCATCATAACTTGCCCAGTGTTGCCACATCATCACCTCCTTGCCACGTCATCATGGTTTGCTAGTGCACTAACACCTTTGGGAATTTGTAGAAATTGAGACATGGGTTTTGTTCTTCTCATTTGGTAGACGAATTTTGACATATTATACGGCAAATTCTGGTGATATTCTCCCTTGTTAAGCCTCCTAGAACACTGTTTTGCCACATCATCACGTCCAAGTGGATGATCTCCAACACCCATGAGGATTTGCAAAATATGAAATGTGGGTTTTGTTCCTCTTATTGAGTATACCGTGTTTGATGTCATTCATGTTTCAAACAACCCAATGTTACAATAATGCCTTTGTCTTTATTTCTTTCAAAATACATAAACAATGAGGTGGTTATATCACCTATACAATAATATCCATGACACATGAGTGAATGAATCAATAGACCCCAAAGATTCTCCCCAAATTAGGTAAACTCTCCTCAAGTGCCAAGACATCCTCCTCAACATGTGAAATGACCTCCTAAAGGATGGAACAACCTTCTCCAAAATTATTCTGCCAGTGGCCAAACATTTGTAATAATCTTTTTGCAACAAATACTAAGAGCACCATAAGTTATAACTCTGTCAAGTTTTGCTCTAATTTCTATTATGACCACATTTTGTAAAATCCCATGGCCAATTTGCATCTAGTGACATTGACTTGGTGGAATTTTTGGTATTTTGTCAAAAGTTAATTTCTCTTGAAGTTCGTCACCCTAAAAAATCATGGGAAGGGATGTGAAATGGCCTCAAAGGCAAAAGATTTCCTCGAAAGAGTGCAATATACCCAACAACCCCTAAAGGAAGTGGGATGATCTCCACCAAGTGTGCAAGATAGCCTCCTCAACATCCTCCCGAATACCAAGACTCATATCCATGTCATGCCCATGCAAAGTACATCTAAGGAGGGGCTTCAAGTGCCCAAATATGATCTTGAATTCGGGGCATGTACAGAAGTCCAATGCAACATAGAAAGTGAGTCATGCAATATGTAAATGCAATTAGGTAGATTACATTAAGTATCATCCTAAAATTTAGAATAACATATAAAATTCATGCCATTTGCCAAGTTTAGGTATAGAAGGATCATAATTAACCTTTATTATGATTCCAACACCTAAGAAGTGTCGTATTTTGCAAGAAACCTACCAAGGTGTATGTCTATGATAGATGGAATGGTATGGGGTTTAACTTCATGAGTGGTGTTACATAGTCATGTAAGGTTATGTAAGATAGTCATCCATATGTGCACCTTTGTTGAGGGAGCATACTAATTTTCACACTGCTCTATGTTGTTTTAGTTACTTTAGCCCTATTCAATTCTTCAATTAGCAATCTTTCAGCAATAATTAATATTTCCAATCAATAGTAATTGAAGATGGAACAATAAATGCAATGACAAAGGAGACAATCAACACATCAACAAGAGACACCAAATTTGGTCAAAGACCAGGGAAAAAAACCCACTAACGGGAAAACCCTTTGAAATTCTTCTTCTTATTAGATTGTCATAAAATGTTCAACAAAGAGTACAATGAGTCCAATACAAAATTATCCGGCAAAAGTAACCCAACAACATTGAAAAATATGTTCGTAACATCAATCCATATCAGAGTCAACTTGTCCTGCCTTCGGTCAACTGCGGTCAAATGTCAAAATCCAACCCAAGAGCTCAACCACACAGAGGAAGAGATATGCATGCGGTTAAGACCTGCCAACTGCACGGACGACCATGCCAGCTTGTAGTTTTAGCTGAAAATTGTCCGTGACAAGCCTGCAGTTGTGACCCAAAACCCTAGAACACATGCGGACTTCAGGCCTTGTAATCGTGGACCTGTACAAACCAAATTTCTCGACCTAACCTCAAAAATGTGCAAACCAATCAATGAAGAAGAGAAGAAGAAGATGCTTGGTGATGTCCAAATGAGCTTGAGGTCACTTGTATTTATAGGTTTCCAAGGGTGTCCATTTTCTTGTTAGGGCCGACCTGTTCATATGTGCACATGTGAGATTTTCTTCAAAAGTACACTTTCCCTTATCCAAATTGAGTGCTTCAATAGTCAAAATTGGTCCTCTCGAAAAGAGGAATCTCATCCCATGGTTGGAATTTCTCACCGAGCTGCTAAAAAAAACACTCCCTCTCAGCTAGGGATAAATTCCAACTGCATCATGTAATCATTGCAAGTACCCTGTCACGATATCATGTCCCATCTTTGCTCGATTCTATTTGCAGAAACATTCTTGAACCTAAAGAAGAAAAATCATAGGGGAGCTTTAACTACCACACTCTATCCATTAGGGAGACAATGCTACCACTCGAAATCACTGCTAGCGGGGAGCCAATGCTACGACCTGGGAAACCTCTGTCAGCGGGAGCCAATGCTATGACCTGGGAAACTCTACTAGTGGGGAGCCAATGCTACGACCTGGGAAACTCTACCAATGGGAGCCAATGTTACGACTTGGGAAACTCTGTCAGCGGGGAGACAATGCTATGACCCGGTAAACTTTGCTAGCGGGGAAGTCAGTGCTACGACCTGGGAAACTTTGCCAACAGGGAGCCAATGCTAGGACCTGGGTGTGAAAATTTCATGTCTAAAATCCTATTGCAACAACTGGAATTAATTCTTCTAATTGTTAATTAATTAACAATTTATTTGCTACAACAAATATCGAATAAATCACACCGCAACCTTCACAAATAAAATTGCGAAAAACAATAGCGTTGGAAAATGAGAAATATTCTAGCACACAAACACATAAAATATGACATACTTATTTTTGGACTAAAGTCCCCAGTAAAACCCAACTTGGGAAAACCAGTTCAGTGGTTGAGTGTTTTTATCATTATGCAACAGTGAAATTATCTAAGTACAATTTGGATGCCGAAAACTGGCAATCTTGCAGAGAAAATACTAGAAAAGATTAGCTGAGGGAAATTACCCTCACTCCAAGCAATCCTAGCACTTTCCTGCCACTGAAAAGCAAGCTGTCCACCTAGCACTACGCAGGCCCTATGTTAACTCTGCGCAGCCCCTGCGTCAACTCTGTGCAGTCCCTCAAAAGTGTCAGCTTGAAACTTCTGCAAATCAAGTCCTCTTGCTTGCTGCTGACTGGAAAACTGTCTCTCCAGCACTTTGGAAATGACTTCCTTCCTTTGGAACTGATAACCAGCTTCACCCCAGCAAAATTGAATTGTCGTCTGAAGCTTCTGTGTTGCCTCTGTGCAGTCCCCTGGAGAATTTTCAGCCTCTCTGCAATGTACTGGCCGGATCTGGAAAATCTTCCTCCGAATTCACTATCCCTACCCTTCTCTGTCTCTGCTTCCCTTCTGAAGTTCAAACTCTTCCAACAACAAAGAATCTCTGGAAAAATTGAACTCTCTAAGGAAATCGATCTCTATGTGTGTGTGGTCTCCATCTACCCATCAAATTCTTCTTATAATCTTTTGTTGAGACTCCAATGACCAAGATTAAATCTTAATCAATGGCTAAGATTATTTCCCTATTGATCCGTGTGAGTTTCTAGATGATTCACACCTTTTCTCAATTAATTATGATCAATTAACTAGTTTTCCTTAGTTTAGACTTAGGAAACATTTAAAAATAGACTAATAAACTAATTGAGACACTTCTAGGTGGAATTTCTAGAAAATATTTTTGAGTTATGCAGAACTCCTGCGTTTTAGCCTCACCACAAAGTTTCAATACTAGAACACCTATGATGCTACAAAAACTAAAACCGGGAAACTTTTCCAACGAAGAGCCAATGCTACGACCCAGGAAACAATGCCAATGGGGAGCCAATTCCATGGCACGGGAAACTTTGTCAGTGGGGAGACAATGCTATGACTCGAGAAACTCTCCTAGTGGGGAGTCAATGCTACGACTCGGGAAAATCTGCCAGCAAAGAGCCAATGCTACGACTCGGAAAACTCTGCCTGCAGGGAGCCAATGCTACGAATCGGGGAAACTCTGTCAGCGAGGAGCCAATGCTACGACCTAGGAAACTCTACCAACCTTCCCAACATGACCTTGAAGAGTCAAGTGGTAGAACACCTGCATCAATAGCTTGAGCGGGATGCCACTTACCATAAGTAGTAAGGATCGCACCTAACTCAAGCAACCATCACCCATTGCCCAGATGGGTGGGAAAGGCAGATGCCAACTGGGGTATACTTTGCATAGAGGCAGATAGGGGAGAAACATCTCCAACCTTATGGGTGAGAGATAGGGGTGATATCCTATTGTCCAGAGATCCCTCAACCCCAGGAGCTCCACATCTCAATTCCTCACCCTGGTAGCTCAGATAGGGGGGAAGAGTCTGCTCAGTGTCCTTGGTTAACCTGAACTCTTGCTTGGAAGGGTCACATCAATCCATGCTGGAATCTGCACATTAGTTGAAATATGAAAAAATATGGTGAATCCTTTTAGATTCATATCTCTGTAAGTATATCTCAAACCACAATCCTTCTTACGGTTGATCATTGAAAGCCCACTACTTGTTAGGAATAGATCGTCAATATATAAAATCAAAATCAAAGTCATACCTTGGACTAGTTTACTTCTTGTGATATCAAACTTCACTAGGCAATTGTCAATACGGGCATAGGCTTGGGGTGCTTGCTTCAAACTACTAATGAGAGACTTCTTGTCTTGTACATCAAACCTTTCAGATTGTTCGACACACACTTCCTCCTTGTACCTTTCAAAGATTTCATCTACTTTATGCTTCTTAATCCATCTTGAAGTTGCACCTTGCAGTCTAGGAACAATATCGTAAACATCTTTCTTCATAATCAATTCTTCGGCCATAGTATCTTTCCAAACCTATTCTCTCACTTCTCCTTTATCCTGCTTGGAATTATCATCGATCTTGATCTTGTTAGAGGGTAATGGTCCCCAAGACTTCTTTTTATTTTGGTGCCATATCTCACTTTGATTATTGGCGTTGTGGATATTTGCTAGAAGAGGTCTTCCAATGACTTTAGATAGTCCTTCCACTCTAGATCCCAAAGTAAATTCATCTTTCATATGGGATCCCTTCGGTCAGGAGAGGACCTTTTTGTTAATGAAGACTATTCCAATTTCTTTTTCTTCCAAGGAAAAAATAGATATCAGGTTCTTCTTTAATTTCAAAACATACATTACTTCATGAAGAATAATAGATTTTCTATAATCCAAATCAAATTTGACAGTGCCAAAGCCCATCATTAAATATGTAGAGTTGTCCCCAAGAATAATCTTCAAACTTGTCTCCCTCTCAACTAGATTTGAGAGAACTTCCTTATACCTGGTGAGGTGTCGAGAAGCCCCACTATCAACTGACCAACTATTGTACGAATCCAGAGGAGAAGAACTAGAAAGGGCTGAAATAAGAATATATTCAGATTGGCTAGTAGCTACGTTACTTTCATACCTAGAATTTCTTGACTTCTTTGGAGGACGAGGATTTTCTTCACGATCATCTGGAGTATCTCTTCTTCTTCGTTCGTCCCTCTCTCTTCTATCATCTCGCCTTCTTTTATCATCATTTCTTCTTTGATGATGGCTTTTTCTTCTATCATCGTACCTATTTTTGTTGTAGCTTTGATCAAATCTTCGAGAATCTCTCTTCTTAGGACAATCTCAGGCATAGTGACCACGCTTGTGACAATTGAAACATTGAACATCCATTAATCTTCTATAAAAGTCCCTTGAATCGGGAGAGGACCTTTTCGAACCAGATGTTCTTCCTTTTCCCCTTTTCCTCTTATCTTGAGCGGCAAATGCAGCGGGTTCTTCTTCTCCATGCTTATGAATTCTCCCTCTTGAAATCATCTTGGATTCTTCTTGAGTGAGCTTTCCAACAAGTTCATCAAATGACAGAAAATTGTTGTTATTCCTTATGGCAGTAATGAAGGTTTCCCGAACAGCAGGGAGACCTCTAATAGTCACAATTACCAATTCCCTGTTAGGTATAGTTTCTCTAACTCTCTGCAATTGATTTTTAAGGCGAGAGATCCTCATGACATAGGGTTTCACAATCTCTCCTTTATTCATCTTCATGTCTTTCAGTTGATCTTTCAAGGTGACGATTTCATTCAAATTGTTGACTTCAGACATGCCTACCAACTTATCATACATATCCTTAGACTTTTTCAAATTCCCAACATAAGCAAGTAAATGATCTTGTAAACCATCAACAATAATTTGTTTTTCTTTCAACTCACCTTTTGCGTGCTTGTTCTTGGCAATAGCGGAAGCATTCTTTGAAGGCTCAGGTACTTTTTATTGAATGAATTCCAAAACATCATTGCTATCAGCTATGATCTCCAACCTAATCTTCCAAGCAACAAAGTTAGATGAGTCACCCAAATTTTCATGCTCCTTGAAGGAGGAAGACATCTTGACTTGATTAGATAGGCTCCTTCAAATTTCGAAACCAATCGGATCTTGTTCAAAACTGACTGGTTTAGTACCGAACTGGCCTTTTTTTATTGAACATGCCTGTTTTGTACATTGCTGCCAAGGACCCTTTGAACGTAAATTGTTTTTCCAAAATGCAATGATTTACGAGAGGGGAAGCTTAGTATTGACCATATTTCCCTACTAATGATATGCAATTCATGGTAAGTGACATCGTCCTTTATTTTTCATTTTCATCCTTTTACTTAAATTTTTTAACATTACGATGAAATGACTCGGGATGTTTGAGAGTGGTCTCGACCTCATTGGATTTCATATGGAGAAAGTAGAATTTTAGATCTCACTCAAAATCCAATAGACTTAACAATTTTCCAGGATTTCAGGATTGGGGGGATGGCAACGCTACTTTCAATTTTGTCAGATGAGGGTATGGAGCAATATTTAATCAAGAGCACCAAACTCTCTATGTACTTTGATGTTAGTGACATTGTTTGTCAAACTCCTCTATCATGAGCCTACTAAAAGAAGTACCCATCACTCAAACAAAATCTTGACTTGACATGCTATGTTTTTTCTATCTTATTTTAATGCTTAGAGGGTGATATTGATGATGAAGATCCAATATAGGCAATGATTGTGATGATATGTAGGTATTTGTTGTAGCATACTTTTTTTGGGATGCTAGAGGCCATGTGTGTTTAAAATCTGAAAGTTTTATGCAAAAATTTAAAAAATTCTTTCCAGAAACTTGAAAGTTCTATGCAGAAAACTGAATGGAAATGAATGTATTTTGCAAAAGACTTAATGTATTTTGTAGGAAACTGAATGTTCTATGTTGTTACAATTACTTAGAATGCATATTTATTCTTCACAACTTTTAAAATCAACAATTGTAGATAGAATATAAACTTAAAGATCATATGAAGACAGCCAAGCACAAATATAAGACCCTGAGAGTTAGGTCCAATGACCAGGGAAAAACCCACAAGGGGAAAATGCAAATGATTCTCTTTTATTAGATTTCTTCAATTGTTCAACAGAGTATAGAGAGAGAGAGAGAGAGAGAATGAGAATGAATAAAGTCACCACTGTTTGATCAACTTGTAACTGAAGTGCTCTTGCTCTTTGCTTGAAGCTCTCATTCTCTTGATTAGATCTTGTCCCTCACACTTGCTCCAACTCTTCCCTTGCTCTTACACTTCACTTGCTCTTACATTTCTCTTGCACACACTCAAAATTTAGTCTCTTTCTTCACAATGAGCATGCTATTCTCAACTCTCACTTGTTCGTGCTTAAATAAATGAGAAAGGAGAGGAGTTACAAAATGAATGCATGCCTTGAGCCAATACTAAAAGAATCGAATTCCATGAGGGAGGAGTTATTTGAGGAAAAGTGTAACTCATCCCAAGGATAGAGAAAGGGTACACTTGTCTTGAGGAGTTACAATTCGAATTAGGGAGAAAGAGAGAGTTACACTTAGACATGAGAATATTTGGTGAGAGTTACAAATCGAATTGAATGAGGGAGTTACAAGTACATTTAATGAGGAGGAGTTACATTTTTGCCATGCATTGAATTACTGAGAGAGAGTTACATTCTCTTAAGTGTGGAGTTACTATTTTATTTCAAGAGAGAGGTTTGATTTGTCAAGTAAGAGATTGTCAATTTAATTTACTTATTCCATGAGAGAATTCATTTTTAGTAATCCATTAAAGGTGAATGACTTTAGATTATTTTCTAAATAATAGTATCATAATAATAATAATATTAGTAAGGATAAAAATATTAATTTTTGACTTGTATAGTCATGATTGATTTGATTTTAAAGTGGATTCCATATGTCAAGATCAACCTTGATCATTTAGACATTACTTTCTATTTTTGGAAAGTCACTTCCAAATTGAGATGCGACTAACTATTTTTGGAAAGTCATATTAGAATTGTTAGAAATAAAATTTTATTATAGGTGGTTCAAACATAATTGAAAGAAATGTTTTCTTCTGCGAGAAATTCATCTCTGAGTTGTCAAATTTGAACTATGTGGAGCTTGTTTGCTGATGTATTTTTGGTTTAGAGATGGATTGCACTCGGTGCTATTTTGGTTATGTGCACCCTTACATGGTATATAAATGAGAACTTTTGCTTATTTGTGTATAAATGGTTTGGATTCATATGGATGCATACAAATATATATGTATTTATTTAAAATTTGAATATCTTATGTGTTTTTGGTTGACCGTTTTTTTTACCGGTTTCCGTTTGGTTCTGAACAAGGTTACTTGGGAGCGGGAGTAGGGAGTGACATTTTCAAAAGCTTCCGAGTCAGGAGAGAATTTTTATATAATATATATTTTTATATATTTTGATGCATATATGTAACGAAAGCATGTAGAATGATGAATTAGATATAAAAAGCATAAAAACATGGATTAAACTATATAACATCAATCATCTAGAAGTTATAATCTTCATCAACCATGTCCACAAGTTACAATTCCCATTTATGTAGCATGTAAGGGTGCACATAATCAAGATAACATTGAGTGCAATCCATCTTTGAACCGAAAATACATAAACAAATAGGCTCTAGATGGCCTTTAGCATCCAAAAAAATCATGCTACAATAAATAGCTACATATCATCAAAATCATTACCTATCTTGGGATTTGTCATTAATATCACCCTCTAAGCAATTAACATAAGATAGAAAAAATGTAGCATGTCAAGTCAAGATTTTGTTTGAGTGATGGGTACATTTTTAGTAGGGTCATGATAGATGAGTTCGATAATCAATGTCACTAACATCAAGGTGCATAGAGGGCTTGGTGCTCTTGATTAAATATGAGTCCCATACCCTAGTACATGACAAAATCCAATGGAAACATTGCAATCCCCCCAATTTTGAAATCCTGAAAAACTGATAAGTCTGCTAGATTTTGAGTGAGATATAAAATTCTACTTTCTCCATATGAAATCCAATGAGGTTGGAACCACTCTCAAACATATTGAGTCATTTCATGGTAATGTTAAAAGTTTAAGTAAAAGTATCAAAATGAAAGTCACTTTTACTTAATGGATTAATGCCCTGACTTGATGGATTGAGTTATAAAGTGTTGAAATATCTAAGTATTACCTGTTAGAAATTTTATCTGTATTCTCTGGTTTATTTCTCCTATTTGTTAATTACGAACAAGTTATTTAAACATATAAATATTGAAATAAACACAATATAGTCTCAACCATCTACATATCAACAACTGAAAGAAATAGCAAACACACAAGTGACACCGTTATTTTTGGACAACTCGTCCCCGGAAAAACCCAACTTGGGAAAACTGGTGTAGCAATTTTGAGGGTTATTTTATTATGCAGTCTTTCTGAGTACAACTGGGTGCCAAACCGTCTCACCTGATAGAGAAAAGAATCCGACAGTAATACCTCTCTATTTGGAAGCAGATATTCGGAAAGTGTGCCCCATGAAACCCTCTCCAGCACAATTGAAGCATTGCGTCAGCCCTCCTGACCTCTGCGTCAGCCTAAAAACCCCCTGCGTCAGCGCTTTGAGGCTATGCACAGCCTCTCTGGCTCTCTGCATCTCTCTTGCAGCCTTTGCGTGGATGACGCAGGCCCTCTTGGCCTCTACACTATCTCTGCTAGCCTCTGCATGGCTCCCTTTGACTTCTGCGTCTGCCTCTCTACTTCTGCGCTGGTCCTCCGCCACTATCTTTGCCCCTTTGTCTCGTACTCATTGCCCCTCGTTGTAAACTGATCACTGATTCGACTTCTCTTAGCAAACCCCGCTCTAGAGAATCGAATGACTGATCACTCTGGTGTCTTCTCCAACTGACCATCAAACCTCCTCTTATACTTTTCCTGTTGGTCCTTCAACAACCGAGATTAAATCTCTAATCAACGGCTAAGATTAGATTTGGCTTGATCCATGTCCTATAGAACCTTCTAACCTAGTTTTATATTAATACCCATTAATATTTTATTTTTCCTAAGTTTAGACTTAGGAACTCCATTAACAATATTAATTATTTTAATATCTCCTAAACCAGGTAGAATATGCCCAAACCATTTATGGGTCTTGGAGATCACATGTGATTTAGCCTCTCCACCAGTTTTCATGGAAAGAGCACATCTGATGCTACCCCAAATCAACACTCCCTCTTAGCAAGGACTGTGCTCTAGTAATAATCCACACTGAGCGTCACTCTGATTAGACAACACCGGTACTTGTGCTGATGCTAGGCCTCCCCGCCCAACATCCTTTGCACTGCTGCATCCTGTACTGTTGCTCATGGCTCTGCCACTGCCACTGCTACATCTATATGATAGCTCCTCTGCTTCTGTGTTGATGTTGGTCCTTTCTCCCAAAACTGCATCTGCACTGCAACCCCCTCTCATCATGCTGCATCGGGCTCTGCTAACTGCTACTGGACTGCAACTCAGTTATTGAGAAGTAAGTAACTGATCCACCCAACTACTGACATCCTTGTCAAGCTAGAAACACTCCCGATGCTGAAGCTCCCTCTGCCGCTATCTCGTGCTCCATCTGTAATCTCTGCACTGCTGCAACAACTCCTTGCCTCTCGCACTGCTGCAAACCTCTCTGTGTCATCCCGCACTATTGCAATGTCCTCTGTTCCTCTTGCACTGCTGCAAGCCTCTCTGCATTGCTAGAGACTACTGCACTATAGCACTCTCTGCCGCTTCATCCTCATCCATGTCTACCCACATCTGCCATCCTGCTACTCTCACTTCGGGGCTCCCGTAGTTGGGTATAATCCAAGAGTTTGGGTACCTCAAGAATCCTTCGCCTCATCGCCTATAGTCCTCCTTGTTAGCACTTGAGATTTCACCTAGGCTGAGATAGACAAACCTCAAAGCTACATCAAACCATTTCACCTCGTAGCTAGCCCTACGAGGTATGAGAAGGCTCTCTCGGGTCAAACTCGGTGGATTTTTCAATAGGATGAGTTGACCAATTAGAAACGCTGATTTTAGGCTAGTAAACTGATAGGAGGATTGATTTAAAATTTTTAATTAAATAACGGAGTTTTTCTGGGCTGCATGGGCAAAATCACAGCTTCAAACAGAGAAATATAATGAACAACACAGGTTGACGACTGAGGCAAGGTAGGCAAGGAATTTAGCATCAAATCTAGATTCTAAATGGGATGGCAAGACTGGTGAGGAGCTGACAAGGGCATAGAACTGAATCCTTGTCAAACAGAAGAAAACATTGAATTGAACAAACTTATAGGCAGAGCATATAATACTATGAATTCTACCTAAACACTTCATTTGCTCAATTAGAAATGATCATGAGGTGAATGAAACATAACAGTTTACATATGAGACAAAGGGAAAACTTATGCTAAATTAACATACCACATGAATCTCAGAAATCAGAGCTGTGAAATTTTCATTAAAAATCCCTCTGTCGAAGACTGTACAATGGAGCTCAGTTCTCCTCCAGCACTCAGAAAAATCTCCCCTGACTACTAAGAATTTACAATAAAAAAAAATAATACAATCTGTAGGAAACAGATCCACCCAAAACAGGGGCGCTGTTTGAACTGACATTACAAAAATTAGAAAAGAGAACAACCTTCTCCTTGAAATTCTCGAATAACTAACCCAAAATGACTAAGAACTGAAGCGCAGATCTCCACAGGATCAGGACATCGAGTCTCATTCTTTGGTTGTGTTACATTTGTCATTTTAATAAAACAACTTTAAACTAAAATACTGTCTTTACAGCTCATGGTGACAACTGTACTGAGCACGGTTGCATTCAAGGTTTAATTTAAATTTATAAGCAAGAACGACTCAACAGGCGGAGCCAGTCATCGAACTCCAACACATCCAACGCATCAACAATAACTCACAATTGGCCTTCTAAGAGCCACATCTCCCACAAAATCTTCAAAGGATCAACCGCTGGCGGAAATCATGGAATGGAATCCCGTCTGTCTCAGGCTCCCCATGATTTGAAACTCATCATCTGTTTACATTGAAAATGACTTTCTTGGTATAGAGCTGTGCAGGGGCGCTACTCCATTTTCGGGCCAAGCATAGGACTTCAATTTTGCCGCACTCTGTCCAGAACCATACGCACACACCTTCGCACTGTGTAAATTAATAAAGCGGAGGACAACAACATGAAACTGATTCACATGACTTTGTTTGAGCTATACAGTGTTCGTATAACTCATTTTGCAGCTCTAGTTACTACTCTTGGTTTTTCCAACAACTAGCGCAATTCTTCATAGCCATCTAACACCTTTTTACGTTCCAAATTGTCACTTCTTGGTAATGGTTATAGCTTCATTGTTTCCTCTGCTATTCTTCTCTGAACTTGCCTTTTCTTGTATAAACTCTGGGACCAACTGATACCCAAGGATGACATTCACAAGAGAGACAAACTTCACAGAGAAGGAAAACATGTTTCTGCTAATCCAGGCAGATATTCCATCAATTCTATACACAACAACTTGAGGTACATTGTGCAATGCCAATTCCACATTTACGCTACCAGATTTTGTGATAGCAATATCTGCCGCTGCCATAACTATACACGAATCTTCAAGCCATAGTTGCACATGTTTTAGCAAGCCATATTTTTCTAGCAGCACATTAAACGCTTTGACTTGATTTCGTAGCTTCACTGGAACAAAGACTCTAATTGACCTTCTATGGGTTTCACAAATATCAACCAGATATTTGGCAGCTGAGGCGATCAATAGCCATACATGCCTTATTTCTTGTTCTCGTGAAGCTGGTATCAAGGCCACGACAAATTCATCTTCCTCAACACCAAGTTTTGCTCTTGCCTCTTTATGAGATATCTGGAAAAAATTGTCAACCAATGGATGGCCTATGTTCATCAAAGTTGCTCCTTACAGTAAAAATGTTGCTAGATATATTTCCCGAATGGTATATTCACTCCTGGATAATCTATTAAGACCACACAATATCTGGAGGATGCTTCTGAAGGAAACGCCACACTACCATCTGTAGATATAGTGAAGGAAACACAAATGGCAATGCTTCAAAAAAAAAAAAAATCCAATGGAACTCAACCCACTGTTATCTCCAATCAAAACAGCTCCTGCCGCTTTCATTTGGTGACCACCAAGAGCATAAACTACAATATTACTCCCATCCAATTCTGCCTATTTCAAAATCTCTTCAGTTAAATATGCCCCATGCATATCTCCCATAACATCACCTGTGCTGATAAATATCCGCAGAGGACGAGCAGAGGGATGTTGCATAGGCTCCACGGCAGCAACTGCAGAGGAGGAGGATTCATTCTTAACACCAACGATAACACTTGCCCGAGTACGAGTAGAAGGCCTTCTGGTAGGATTTGATAGAGATACGATCCACTTTTCATGCTCAGCGATAATTCATGCTCAGTTTGCTTAGAAATATTTCTGCTGCCTGCAGCTCGAATACTGTTCGTTATGTCAAATTCCTAGCATTCACATTTGTTTTAATTCCTGCAACATAATTTTTCCCTTATGTGCCACACATTTATTCTTGGAGACTGAGCAATTCTTGAATGAATATGCTTCAGAATTTCCTTTTCAGAGAGCTGAGGATACCTCAAAATCACACATTATTAGATCTGAAAAGTAACTTCAAACAGAGTCTTATACACTTGTACGTGCCAAAGAAAATTTCAAAACTTCGAAGGTTGGTGCTTCAATTTAAACTGGCTTCCGAGCCATCAAAACCCTTAATCATTGTTTAATGCAATTTGAAGGAATGAATAGATCTTCACATCAACCGAACTGTAAACATGCCTTGTAGCAATTACCAAACCGAACATCAGAGTATCCCTATTCGAATCAGCTTGAGATGGATGAATGCTTCAAAACTGTTGTAACGGTTCTGCTACAGACTTTCCTTGAAGGGGAGGCAGAATCCCTTATCATAGCTTTCTCCAGCGAATAAGAGAAGACTTCAGATCTCTTAGACATATGCATGAACTGATCGAGTAATTTTGGATCTTGTTAGGCTACTAGGGAATACGTGCTCACAAATCTTTAAGATGATGCCGGGTTCTTTATCAATTTGAAGCCATTAACATCGTATTTATGCCCAATACAATGCCTCAGAAGCTCGGTTACTTCAGCACACAATCTGGATCATGAAAGCATCCCTCGGTTCAGGCAAACTTTTGAAGTGATGCTAGACTTCGTGACCTGGTCCAGATCAAGCCCTAATAGGGCTGTAGATGTCACAGGAAAACAAGAACTCAAAATGCATAGCACCAAGTCTTTTAGATCTGACTTTAAACAATCCAAAGTAGCCTTTTCAACAGTCCTTTCTGTTTGTGTTTTTGCAGGAATAGGAGCTGATGGCACTGCCAGTTGAAGAGCTGAAGAACAAATTACATAATCTAAAAATCACATTTAAATGATTTCTTCTTCAAAACCCTGTTTTGAAGAAGAATCAATCTCTGAGATGAGACAGAGTCTAACATTGGCTCCACTTGGGATGGCAGCTGCCGCTTCGTGGAGGTGCCAAGAACCGCAAAACTTTGGGAGAGCAGACAGTGCCTCTACCCATTGGGCAATGGAGTCATCATCAACACAATTGAAACTGAACTCAAACTGATCTGATCTCAAGACTAAAATGACTGAAAACGACTTAACAATCTTCAAGCAAACTAAAACCAGATGTTGCTCTTATCGCTGCTTATTTATTTACAAAGCTACCCTACTTTGCTGTACAAACACTAGGTCAGGTAATCCTAAAATGCCAAATTAGCCATTTAAGTAAACCTGAAAATGAAGCCGCTTGAGAATGCTGCCACGAGGTCACAGATGTAGTAGCTGGCAGCCCTTCATGCACGTACTGACCCTAGTCACGGAAAAGACAGCCTGATTTGTCAATCAACCTGAAAAACATGTCCATATATGCCGCAATAGGATCACGGAAGCCAGTCTCTGTTGGCTGCCCCAACTCTGCAATGCATACTTCCAGCTGCACATTGTCAATATAAATATCTGTAGGCAAATCTATGATTTTTGGTTTCGATGGAGGAAGGATTTCCAAAAACTTTTTAGGGTCTTGGAAATCATATGACTGGATCTGCTCATCTAACCATTGAATCTCGTCTTCAATTCTTTCAACAATTAACTCACACAATTCAGTTTTGAAGACCTTAGAAGATTTCAAGCATTGAAACAAGGTACTGAAAACATCTTCATCAAATTCAGTATTTGCTAACAAATTTCTTAGTTCTTCTACAGCTTCACACACGACAGGGTCTGCCACATACCCTTCCATTGCATGAATGGATCAGCAAGCACTGGAATCTCTGGACCGAATTGGAGTCGCCAGGTGAATGGTTCAGCCTGCATAAATGTCTGAGTGCTGTCCACCATCAGCATCAGATCTGCACCTTGATTGCATGTACTGGGACAAGACAATCAACAAGTTGAATGTTCTC
>APFE030190140.1:50730-95356 GCA_000404065.3 Pinus taeda
AATCACAGCTTCAAACAGAGAAATATAATGAACAACACAGGTTGACGACTGAGGCAAGGTAGGCAAGGAATTTAGCAATCAAATCTAGATTTTAAATGGGATGGCAAGACTGGTGAGGAGCTGACAAGGGCATAGAACTGAATCCTTGTCAAACAGAAGAAAACATTGAATTGAACAAACTTATAGGCAGAGCATATAATACTATGAATTCTACCTAAACACTTCATTTGCTCAATTAGAAATGATCATGAGGTGAATGAAACATAACAGTTTACATATGAGACAAAGGGAAAACTTATGCTAAATTAACATACCACATGAATCTCAGAAATCAGAGCTGTGAAATTTTCATTAAAAATCCCTCTGTCGAAGACTGTACAATGGAGCTCAGTTCTCCTCCAGCACTCAGAAAAATCTCCCCTGACTACTAAGAATTTACAATAAAAAAAAATAATACAATCTGTAGGAAACAGATCCACCCAAAACAGGGGCGCTGTTTGAACTGACATTACAAAAATTAGAAAAGAGAACAACCTTCTCCTTGAAATTCTCGAATAACTAACCCAAAATGACTAAGAACTGAAGCGCAGATCTCCACAGGATCAGGACATCGAGTCTCATTCTTTGGTTGTGTTACATTTGTCATTTTAATAAAACAACTTTAAACTAAAATACTGTCTTTACAGCTCATGGTGACAACTGTACTGAGCACGGTTGCATTCAAGGTTTAATTTAAATTTATAAGCAAGAACGACTCAACAGGCGGAGCCAGTCATCGAACTCCAACACATCCAACGCATCAACAATAACTCACAATTGGCCTTCTAAGAGCCACATCTCCCACAAAATCTTCAAAGGATCAACCGCTGGCGGAAATCATGGAACGGAATCCCGTCTGTCTCAAGCTACCCATGATCTGAAACTCATCATCTGTTTACATTGAAAATGACTTTCTTGGTATAGAGCTGTGCAGAGGAGGGGCGCTACTCCATTTTCGGGCCAAAAATAGGACTTCAATTTTGCCGCACTCTGTCCAGAACCATACGCACACACCTTCGCACTGTGTAAATTAATAAAGCGGAGGACAACAACATGAAACTGATTCACATGACTTTGTTTGAGCTATACAGTGTTCGTATAACTAATTTTGCAGCTCTAGTTACTACTCTTGGTTTTTCCAACAACTAGCGCAATTCTTCATAGCCATCTAACACCTTTTTATGTTCCAAATTGTCACTTCCTGGTAATGGTAATAGCTTCATTGTTTCCTCTGCTATTCTTCTTTGAACTTGCCTTTTCTTGTATAAACTTTGGGACCAACTGATACCCAAGGATGACATTCACAAGAGAGACAAACTTCACAGAGAAGGAAAACATGTTTCTGCTAATCCAGACAGATATTCCATCAATTCTATACACAACAACTTGAGGTACATTGTGCAATGCCAATTCCACATTTACGCTACCAGATTTTGTGATAGCAATATCTGCCGCTGCCATGACTATACACGAATCTTCAAGCCATAGCTGCACATGTTTTAGCAAGCCATATTTTTCTAGCAGCACATTAAATGCTTTGACTTGATTTCGTAGCTTCACTGGAACAAAGAATCTAATTGACCTTCTATGGGTTTCACAAATATCAACCAGATATTTGGTAGTTGAGGCGATCAACGACCATACATGCCTTATTTCTTGTTCTCGTGAAGCTGGTATCAAGGCCACGACAAATTCATCTTCCTCAACACCAAGTTTTGCTCTTGCCTCTTTATGAGATATTTGGAAAAAATTGTCAACCAATGGATGGCCTATGTTCACCATAGTTGCTCCTTATAGTAAAAATGTTGCTAGATATATTTCCCGAATGGTATATTCACTCCTGGATAATCTATTAAGACCACATAATATCTAGAGGATGCTTCTGAAGGAAATGCCACACTACCATCTGTAGATATAGTGAAGGAAACACAAATGGCAATGCTTCAAAAAAAAAAAAAATCCAATGGAACTCAACCCACTGTTATCTCCAATCAAAACAGCTCCTGCCGCTTTCATTTGGTGACCACCAAGAGCATAAACTACAATATTAGTCCCATCCTATTCTGCCTGTTTCAAAATCTCTTCAGTTAAATATGCCCCATGCATATCTCCCATAACATCACCTGTGCTGATAAATATCCGCAGAGGACGAGTAGAGGGATGTTGCATAGGCTCCATGGCAGCAGCTGCAGAGGAGGAGGATTCATTCTTAACACCAACGATAACACTTGCCCGAGTACGAGTAGAAGGCCTTCTGGTAGGATTTGATAGAGATACGATCCACTTTTCATGCTCAGCGATAATTCATGCTCAGTTTGCTTAGAAATATTTCTGCTGCCTGCAGCTTGAATAGTGTTCGTTATGTCAAATTCCTAGCATTCACATTTGTTTTAATTCCTGCAACATAATTTTTCCTTTACGTGCCACACATTTATTCTTGGAGACTGAGCAATTCTTGAATGAATATGCTTCAGAATTTCCTTTTCAGAGAGCTGAGGATACCTCAAAATCACACATTATTAGATCTGAAAAGTAACTTCAAACAGAGTCTTATACACTTGTACGTGCCAAAGAAAATTTCAAAACTTCGAAGGCTGGTGCTTCAATTTAAACTGGTTTCCGAGCCATCAAAACCCTTAATCATTGTTTAATGCAATTTGAAGGAATGAATAGATCTTCACATCAACCGAACTGTAAATATGCCTTGTAGCAATTACCAAACCAAACATCAGAGTATCCCTATTCGAATCAGCTTGAGATGGATGAATGGTTCGAAACTGTTGTAACGGTTCTGCTACAGACTTTCCTTGAAGGGGAGGCAGAATCCCTTATCATAGCTTTCTCCAGCGAATAAGAGAAGACTTCAGATCTCTTAGACATATGCATGAACTGATCGAGTAATTTTGGATCTTGTTAGGCTACTAGGGAATACGTGCTCACAAATCTTTAAGATGATGCCGGGTTCTTTATCAATTTGAAGCCATTAACATCATATTTATGCCCAATACAATGCCTCAGAAGCTTGGTTACTTCAGCACACAATCTGGATCATGAAAGCATCCCTCGGTTCAGGCAAACTTTTGAAGTGATGCTAGACTTCGTGACCTGGTCCAGATCAAGCCCTAATAGGGCTGTAGATGTCACAGGAAAACAAGAACTCAAAATGCATAGCACCAAGTCTTTTAGATCTGACTTTAAACAATCCAAAGTAGCCTTTTCAACAATCCTTTCTGTTTGTGTTTTTGCAGGGATAGGAGCTGATGGCACTGCCAGTTGAAGAGCTGAAGAACAAATTACATAATCTAAAAAGCACATTTAAATGATTTCTTCTTCAAAACCCTGTTTTGAAGAAGAATCAATGTCTGAGATGAGACAGAGTCTAACACTCCTGACTACAGCTTGATGTCTCCCCACCTCTTCTCTAGAGATACATGAGCACTCATGAGTCATGGCACAATTGTCATCCTCCTCTACCTCCTTTTATGCCTTTGCTGGCGCTGCCTTGGAGTCAAACGCCTCTCCCTTATTCTTCTTCCTCGGACACTGGTTCGCATAATGCCCCAATTCCCCACAGTTGAAGCACTTTATCTTGGAGAGGTCCTTTTCCTTCCTATTCTCCTGCTTCCCCGTAGATGCCAGAGCTGCATCCTCTTCCTCCTCTTTCTTGATATGGATTCCTTTGCTGCTACTTCCCGTCTTGGACAATTGTCTGATCTCTTTGTGGCAAAGAGCTGCCAACAATTCTTCCCAATTTGGAAGATTCGCCCTGCCCAGAATGCTCGGGACAAATGTCTCCCACTCCTCAGAGACTGCGTTTAGGGTGGTCCTCACCATCAACTCTTGATCCGACGTGGCCCCTATGGAAGTCAGTTGGTCTCAGATCTCCTTCAATCAATCAAGGAAATGATCTATCTGCTCCCCCTTCTGCATCTGGTATGACCGCAGATGATTCTCAAGTAACATTTTCCTTTGCACGGATGTGTGTTGATACAACTTCTTCAAGGCGTCTCACATTTCCTTTGTCGTTTCCTTCTCGGCAATATGCTAGACCACATGATCCTTGACCCCATCAAGGATGATGCATTTTGCCTTGGCCATTGCTTCCTCGTACTTTTCATTGTGAGCTGGGTCAACTGGGATAGCCACTGTTCTCAAGGCGAAGGCCTTGATGCGATGTCTATCTAGAATGGACAAGATCCTGGCCTTCCAGATGACAAAGTTGGACGCTCCAGATGACAAAGTTGGATGCCCCATTCAGCTTGTCCTGATCCCTCAGTCCATTCATGGCCATCTCTCTGCTCTTTCTTTCGATTCCTCCAAGTCTCTAGTTCCCTCTGGAAGTTCTCTCTTCGACTCCCTCTGAGTTGCTACTTCCCTCCTGGAAGTTCTCTACTAGACTCCCTTTGGTCTCGATTTCCCTCCTAGAAATCCGCCTGCCAACTTTCGAGTTGCACCTCTCCGATCTCCTATGCACCTGCAACACTGATCTGGATTTCTTGGGTAGAAATTCGCCTAGGTAGCGACTCCCTCTACCTTGGTTTTGCCTCGTTAGGTACTGTTCTGTCTTGGAAGCAACAACACCCCACTAGCTTCACTCCCCGCAATCTGCCGACAGCTGGCCCCAACAATTGAAGGACTAAGCCTCTAGGCTCTGCGCAATCGGCTCTGCGCAATCCTGGCACTGGCTGAAATGCTCCCTTAGCCAACTACATCAACCCTCCTGGTCTTTGTGTGGCTCTTTGTGAGCCTTTTTTGCCCTCCTCAGCGTCTGCGCTAGCCCCTCCCTGGCCCGAACCGATGACGCAGTCCCTCTGCGTCAACCCTTCTCTACGATTTCTGCAAGGAACAACTTCTGTCACTCGGGACAATTGTTTCTGCTTCAAATGCTCTGCTTCAGCTCTCCTGTGATCTGTAACCATGCTCTAATACCATGTTGAAATTTCTAAGTATTACCCATTAGAAATTTTATCTGTATTATCTGGTTTATTTCTCCTACTTGTTAATTACGAACAAGTTATTTAAACATATAAATACTGAAATAAACACAATACAGTCTCAACCATCTACAGATCAATAGCTAAACGAAATAGAAGACACACAAGTGACACCGTTATTTTTGGACAACTCGTCCCCGGAAAAACCCAACTTGGGAAAATCGGTGCACAATTCTGAGGGTTATTTTATTATGCAGTCTTTCTAAGTACAACTGGGTGCCAAATCGGTTCACCGGATAGAGAAAATAATCCGGCAGTAATACCTCTCTATTCAGAAGCAGATATTCGGAAAGTCTGCCCCACGAAACCCTCTCCAGCACAACTGAAGCACTGCGTCAGCCCTCCTGACCTCTGTGTCAGCCTGAAAACCCCCTGCGTCAGCTCTCTGAGGCTCTGCGCAGCCTCTCTGGCTCTCTGCATCTCTCCTACAGCCTCTACGTGGATGACGTAGGCCCTCTTGGCCTATGCGCTGTCTTTGTTAGCCTCTACGTGGCTCCCTCTGACTTCTGCATCTGCTTCTCTGCCTCAGCGTTGGTCTTTCGGCACTATCTCTACCTCTCTGTCTCGTACTCACTGCCCCTCGCTGCAAACTGATCACTGATTCGACTTCTCTTAGCGAACCACGCTCTAGAGAATCGAATGATTGATCCCTCTGGGGTTTTCTCCAACTAACCCTCAAGCCTCTTCTTATACTTTTCTTGTTGGTCGTTCAACGGCTGAGATTAAATCTCTAATCAACGGCTAAGATTAGATTTGGCTTGATCCATGTCCTTTAGAACCTTCTACCCTAGTTTTATATTAATATCCGTTAATATTTTATTTTTCCTAAGTTTAGACTTAGGAACTCCATTAAAAATATTAATTATTTTAATATCTCCTAAACCGGGTAGAATCTGCCCAAACCATTTCTGAGTCTTGGACATCTCATGTGCTTTAGCCTCTCCACCAATTTTCATGGCTAAAGCACATCTGATGCTACCCCAAATCAACACAAAGAAGTGATGTTGTGATTATAATTCTTGAAGTAACATTACCATGAATTGCATATCAATACTATAAGCTTGAATACTAGGCATCCCTACTCAAAAACTCTTGTTTCTTTGAAAAAAAATTGTGTTTGGAACATCTTTGTGATTTTTTTTTTTCTCTCTTCTCTGAAAAAATCAGGAGTGATTTTTTTTTTTTTTATTTTTTTTTTTTTTATTTTTTTTTTATTTTTCTTTGTGGGAGCACGCTCTGGGAGTGATTCGAATGGGGGGTGGGGGGGGCGGGGGGAGCTTATCCCCCTTAACCCTACACTGTGCAGGGCCTCTAAACTGATATGAACTGCACTGCTAAGCTCTCCTGTGATTCCTGATTGTTTCCCAGTCCAGGCAGTCTACCGGTTCTAATAACTATGGTAAAGATGCAACAACTGACAACCTCATTTTGATTAATGAATTATGGATTTTCTTCTTAATTCTAAATTTATTTTTAAAGTTTCGTCATGGCTAAGAGCTGAATGGAATACCATTGATCAATTGTAGGAGAATTTGTTTGATTTTCAGTCATTTTCTTTTTGCTGGATGGGTAGATAGGTTTTTTCAAGACATCACTTGTGCTGCTAAAAGCATAAAATGTTGGATATGAGATAAGTGGTTCTTAATGTGTATTTAGGTGGTTCTTTATGTGTATAATTGCTAAACCTGGTCGTATATTAAATCAACCTCAGGATATGTTAATATCTAAGGAAGATTGTTTCATGCTCGATTTAATAAGAGTGCTTTTTTTATTCTTTTCTCCTTGAGGAATGATATAGTTGTATACCTCATATTCCATGTTCTAAATTAAGAAATTGTCGTGTTTCCTTATATTCCATGTTCTAAATAAGAAATTGTTGTGTTTCCTTATATTCCATGTTCTAAATAAGAATTTGTTGTGTTTTTATTAATTCCAAGTTTGACAAAATTATCTTTAATTTCTAGGTGATGGGTCGCATACATGCTATTCTATATGATGGTACTGTGCTCACAGATGTTGCGGTATGGTATTGAACAAAGTTTCTTATTTTATTTTTTGTTACTAAAACACAGTAAGATAGGTTAATTAATATAAATGAAAATAGTGCTAGGATAGGTTAATTAATATAAATGAAAATAATGCTAGGATAGATTAATCAATATAAATGAAAATATTGCTAGGATGAGAAAAAGTTGAAGTGACACGTAAAGCTATCCAATGGTTCTAGTATGTACTTCTGATCTTTCCATTTAATAGGATTTTGTTCTTACCAATCATGTTATGGTTCTCTTTATTTCAAGTTTTTACAATTTAGTTTATGAGATTTTAATTTTCAGTTATTATTAAAATGTAAGGTTTCTTGAGCCTTAGTTTGAAATGAAAAGGAAAACTTGTTCATAAATTTTGAAATTATGTATTGGTTCAATTAAAGGAACTTCCTGGACTTAGGCATTAAACATGGTGGAGATTTTACCTTAAACCTTCATTATTGTGGCTATATTTTCCCTTTCTCAACATTTTCGTTGCAGAAACATTGGATCACTAAATTTGAAATTTCACTACAAAAGGTAAATAAATTTTCTCTTCCTTGTATTGGAGTGAACGATCAGCTCCAATTCAACATTAAATATATTTCTATACTACATAAAATTTCTGCTAATGTAAGTATGACATTTGACCAAATGAGATGATAAATGTTAATGCAAGGGTTAGATGGTTAAACCCCCATAATTGTTTGAAGATACTATACATTGTTGGACACATAATCCTATGGGATTTTTTTGACATTCTATGTAATGTCCCCAATGAAATTAACTTTGTTAAGAAGAATTCCCATTTTTGCAATTTAGGCGTTGGGAATGTTTTAGCATGTAAACTTAGGAAAAGCGGGTTGAGGGAGTCCCCACTTAATTTTTGGAGAAATGGAGGCCACTAACATTAGAGAAAAAGAAAATTAAATTGGTAGTGGGGATGTGGGGGCCAACCAAAAGGGGAATTCAAACCCCTTAGGAAGATCGAGCTAGGGAGAAGAAGGGAGAGAAAGGTCGAATTGATGGAACCCACAAGGAGAGAGAAGGGGAAGCAAAGATAAATAGAAGGAAGAGGCACCATTCTAGGGACTTTTGACAAACTGAATTTCTGATTTAGAGTACTCTTTTGAGCTGATTAGCCAAGACTACCAGTGCTGCTTAGCACAGAGAGATTTCCGGTCCCGGAAATCTCAGATTTAGAGTGCAACCCTAGGAGATAATTTTAGAGCTTATTGGAGAGGAGATTACTGGAGATTGTGGGTTATTTCCAGCTATACTTTAGTCAGTTCGAACTTCTAAGAGGATGGAGTGGCAGAAATTGATTTGTTTGGTTGAGGGGTCTTCAAGGGATAATTCAGCTGGAGAATTTAGGAGAAAGTCCCTTGATATTAGACCAGATTTTGTGTAGAGTTTTAGGGCTGGAGATCGCTGTTCCGGTGAGAACCAAATTCAACATTCCTAGGGCCTGCGCAGTCTTTTGTTAGGCAGAATTTCATGGAGCTGTTGCTAGCTGAGTTGTGCAAGGTTAAGGAAAGAATTTTCCTCTTACCTTCCAGGAGTAATTTGCAGACAATTCTACAACCATTCGAGGGTGGAAACAGGGCCAAATTTGCAGCGGTGGTTTGAGGGGGATGCGGAACCAGTAGAGGAGGGTGTAGCACCAAATTTGGATAATTCTGGAAGATCCGAATTAGCCCAAATTATTGGGTTTTGTTGGATTAGCATCAAGGAGTATTCTCCTAAATTTTGCAGAATTTTTGGAGGAGTTTTGGTGCCCCAAAACAACAGAGTTATTTGACAGCCAATTGGTAGGAGTGGGCTTAAATTTGGGGTTCTGGGTGGTCGGTAAAATTTTTCAAAATCCTTTTTGCATTTTTCTGGGTTTGTGGTGGAGAGGTCAAGATTAATTTCGCAGAATTTTCTGAGCACTTTTAGAGGCTCAAACAAGGGTTTCTTTTAGCTAGCAGTTGCAAAAATTCTAGGGCCAACGCAGTACATTGAGGAGAAGTCTTTCCTTTGCATCCGGACAACATTTTTCTCACTTAGGATTGTCTAGCTTTCTTTGGAAAGCCCAGGTGCACACATTCCTGTTGGAAATACTGAGAGGGCGGGGGGTGAATCAGTATTTCTTTTCAATTATTATTTTTATCAGTTAAATACATTTATAATTGGAACACAAAAATAGATAACATGAATAGATGATATATATGGTTTCAATCAGTTGCCAAGCACCAACTTGGACTCTTGTGAGGCTCCAACCTCCAGAGCACCAACTTTGTCTTGTCAAGGCACCAACCTTGAATATAGGAGCACCAACTCCCAGGACACCAATCCTTTCAGTTCTGAGGCATCAACCTCAAGGGCTTCAACCCTCTACTGTAACTGTCTGGATCTGTTTGGTTGTAATTCTCTGCTCCCAACCTTGTTGGACCTATGACTTTCTTCTATCTTCCTGTTCCTTCCACTTTTGCCAGAACTTCGGCTCCCTTTTTTTCTTACAGTTCGCTAGCACTTCAAACTTTCCCTTGTTCTTTGTTTTATATGCCTGATACTCCTGACCTTTGGCTTCTGCTCGTTTCCTCTTCGCTTGCTTGATCTTTTGGCTTCCTCTGTCTCTTTGGATTCATCAAATCTTACAGGACACGTTAATGCGTAAGAGAGGCCGTATTATAATAATACTACAAATTAAAGAAATAACTATATCAGAGAGGCCCCCCTTTTTTTTTCAATATTCATACAATGGACCCAACATACTTTACGGCAATCACATCACTCCTTTAATCGCAATCGCAGCTTCCGTAGTCGCAACTCTTTGTCTTCACGATATAACATTGCCATTGCCCCTTAACATCCTCTGTCCTTCTGTAACAATATCATAGATTAACATAGTTAGAAATATATAATGAGTGGCCCCACATGCCACGTCACAATCTCAACCGCAATCGCAACTTTCAGGAGGTCTTTTATAAGTCATGTCTATAACATCGTCGATGGCCGATTACCGATTGCCCCTACTGGATGCGATATGATTATAAAGTGTTGTTAATAACTCTGTCGGTTCCATAGCTCCATCATAATCGGCAGATTTAACATCCCTTAGAGACTAGCGACATAATGGATGTGATATTACATTAGGGCGGTTTATAATGGAGCTGCAGTCCGCATATATTATCGCAATCAGAGGTTTCGGGGGTGACAACCCTTTATAACTTGCGATATGAGGGTTTCGATGGGCGGACACGATATTAAATTACATCATATTGTAATGGTCCCGTGGGTCCACATGTATATATATATCGCAATCACATATTTTATCATGACACGGCTTTACACTCTTGTGGTATTCCTTAGCGATCCTCCACTGTTGATATTCTCTCCAGATCTAATGGTTCTGACTTAACCCGATCAACCCAAAACCGTCCGTTGATCCTTCGCCGTCGATCAAATCGCACTAGATCCAATGGCCTACATGCATTTCGGGTGGATAATTTGCGAGAGGAATACCCGCCCGATAAAGCGGTTTTCTCTCTCCAGTCTCCGGCCACGCATCGGTCGATGAATGGTATCGGGCGATCAACCCTAAATACCACTTACAGCCTTGAGTTCACCCGATGAACCGACTTACTGCTTATGGAAACTATGCTATCGACGGTTAATCTGGCCTGTCCATCCTCTAGTTTTAACGATATGATTTAATCTTGACCGTCCATTGCCCTTCATTGGTTTCTTGGCCTTAGCAATTTTAGGAAAAGTCTGCATTCTCTGTTATAGTCAGATATTCTCGATCTTCCTCTGTTCCACTGTAAAACTCAATTGCGCTTGCTTCCAGCTGATCCTTCCATCCATTCACATGCCTAGATCCAATATAACTCTCCTGGCCTGACAACTTCTAGTATTCTCTGCTCTGATATGTTCCTCTTTGCTTCTTTTGATGAATTCTTCCTCTCGGTTCTTCTTGGGCATGGGCTCCTCCTCAATCTTCTGCTCTTACACGTGCTTCTCTTCTCTGCTTTGATAGCTTTGCTCTGATAGCTCCTCGACTTCATATTGCCATTAATGACAATCTAGATGAACAATCTCCCCCTTTGTCATTGATGGCAATATTCTTCTTCTCTACCCCTTTGACATCAGTGGCAAAGGAGTGCACGAGGACTCCCCCTGTCGAACTGCTCCCCCTGTCCTGCAACATCTTTATGAAACAACTTAAGTGATGCTAAAGAGATACCCCCCAACTTTTGACGAAGATGTTCAAATGCTTCTCGAGGAAGAGGTTTTGTGAAAATATTAGCTATCTGCTCCTTAGTATTGATATATTCCAAGATGATGTTTTGTTGAGCTACTTGTTCACGAAGGAAATGATACTTGATTGGTATATGTTTGGTCTTTGAGTGCATCACTGGATTTTTGCTGAGGCTGATCGCACTTGTGTTATCACAATAGATGGTAATTGGTTGATTTGTACCTATGTTGACATCTTTTAGAGCTTTCTTCATCCATAGTATTTGGGTACAACAATCTGCGGCAGCTATATACTCGACTTCAACTGTAGATGGTGATATGGATGTTTGTTTTTTGCTGAGCCAAGATACTAAACAGTCTCCCAGGAAGAATGCATTTCCACTAGTACTTTTCCAATCATTGACACTTCCGGCCCAATCAGCATCGTTGTATGCAGTGAAAGTAAGAGTTGAGATCTTAGGGTACCAGAGACCGAAATCAGGAGTTCCTTTCAGGTATCTGAGAATTCTTTTTACAGCCTACAAATGGGATTGTTTAGGAGTTGATTGAAATCTTCCCAACATTCCTATTGCTTGCATAATGTCGGGTCTCGTAGCAGTTAAGTACAGAAGGGCTCCAATCATTGACCTGTAATGAGTTGCATCTACTGGAGGGGAGTCATCATTTTTGCTCAATTTGCAACTTGTGGTCATAGATGTGCTCATGGGTGCACAGTCTTCCATTCCATATCTTTTAAGCATGTTTTTATGATATTTGGCTTGAGATATAAACATGCCTGCTGTGGTTTGAGATGCTTGTAGTCCAAGGAAGTGAGATAACTTTTCTATCATTGACATCTTGAACTCTTTTGACATATTTTGAGAAAACTCATGGCGATTCTCATCATTATTACTAGCAAAAATTAGATCATCAACATAAACAAGTGTGACTAGTAACTTATCCTCATCTGTCTTTATGTATAGATTACTTTTTGCCACCCCCTTCTTGAAGCCTTGTTGTTGTAGATAGTGATCCAATCTTGCATACCAAGCTCTAGGAGCTTGTTTCAACCCATATAATGCCTTTTTCAACTTACAAACAAAGTCTTTTCCTTCTGTTAGATTAAACCCTTCTGGTTGCTCCATGTAGACTTCTTCCTTGAGTTCCCCACTCAGAAATGTTGATTTTACGTCCATTTGATAGATTTTGAATCCTTTTGAGCAAGCAAATGCCATGAACATCCTGATAGCTTCTGCACGAGCTACTGGTGCAAATGTTTCTTCAAAGTCAATTCCTTCAATTTGTGAATAGCCTTTACAAACAAGCCTTGCCTTGTTTATGATGATTTGTCCATCTTCATTCATTTTGTTTTTAAACACCCACTTGGTTCCTATTACATTTTTGTCCTTTGGACGAGGTACCAGTTCCCTTGTCTCATTCTTCTCAATTTAAGACATTTCTTCTTCCATGGATTTTACCCAATGAGGATCCTTGCTTGAGTAAATGTTTCTGCTTCTATCATGGATAGAAGAGCAACATCATTCTTCTTTGGTGCACTAGTCATCCTTCTTTGGGTTTGCATCCCTTCATCCATATTGCCAATAATCTGCTCTTCTGGGTGATATTTTTTGAGAAATTTCATCTTTGAAGGGGTTTGAGATGGTTTTTTTTCCTTGGTCTTTTTCTTCTTTTTCAAGTTCTTCTTCTTCAATGAGAGGATCAACTTCATGTTCTTCAATTTCTTTTTCTGGAAGGTCTTCATCAATTTTTACATCAATGCTTTCCACTACTTTCCATAGTCGGTTATTGTAGCACTTATAGGCTTTGCTTTTTATAGAATATCCAAGAAAGATTCCTTCGTCAACCCGTGAATCAAATTTTCCTGGTGAGTCATCATTGATTTTTATGAAGCACTTGCTTCCAAAAATCTTATAATATTTTACTGACGCAGGTCTTCCTTTCCATAATTCATAAGGAGTCTTTTCATTATTTGGTCTCAATTGAGTTCGATTCAATGTATAGACAGTTGTCCCGACTGCTTCTTTCCAGAATTTTGTCTACAAGTTCGCTGCTATTAACATTGTTCTTGCCATTTCTTGAACTGTTCAGTTTCTTCTTTCAACTACCCCATTTTGCTTTGGTATTCTGGCAGCAGAGAGTTATCTTTTAATTCCATCTATTTTACAGAATTCATCAAATTCTTTTGATGTGAATTCTCCCCCTCTGTGTTCTGAGACACTTAAAGAGTCCTTTTCATTTTCCACAAGAGCTTTAAGATTCTTAAAACACTCAAATGCTTCGGATTTATATTTTATAAAATATACCCACATCATTCTAGTATAGTCATCAACAAATAAAGCAAAGTACCTTTCTCCTTGGTGTGTCGGAGTTCTAGTTGGTCGACATAAATCAACATGAATGATCTCCAAAGGCTTTGATGTAGAGAACTCCTTGGTCTTGTGACTCGTTCTAGTTCGCTTTCCATGTTGACATGGGCCACATACTCCTTGATTTGGTTTGAATAACTTTGGAATGTCTCGTATTGCTTTAATCTTGCTGATATTGATCAAGTTATCGAAGCTTGTATGTCCAAGTCGCTTGCGCCACAACCAACTTTCATCTATTTGACTTAATTGGCATTTATCTTCTTGAATCTTGTTCAGAATATAGATGTTGTCTGGTGTTCTAACCCCTTTTGCCACAAGTTCCCCTGAGGAAGAGTTCCTTATTTCACAGTCTTTGGTGCTAAAGACAACATTATGTCCTTGATCACAGATTTGGATAACACTCAGGAGGTTGTGTTTGAGCCTGTTTACTAGCAAAGCATTTTGAGCTTTTCCTTTTCCAATAATAAGACTAACAGTTCCTTTTCCAGCAATTTTGGCAGATCCACTTCCAAAGGATACATTTCCTTCCTTTTTGTTCAGTGAGACAAACTTCCCTTTGTCCCCTGTCATGTGTCTGGAGCACCCACTGTCCACAAACTAATGATTTTCATTATTTTGAGCACATAGAGCTAGGCCACATTTATCCGTGTTGGGATTCTCACTTCTTGCTTTTCCTCTTTTGAGTGGGCAATTTTGTTAATCGTGTCCATTATTATTACATAATGAGCAAATCAGATCAAATTTGGCCAAGGGATCAAAAGAATTGTAGGTCTTGATTTGTCCTTGCCTTTTGGGGCCATATGGTTTGTTTATTTGATCCTTCAGTTTTGATGTGTCATTCTTACGAGCCATGCAATGTCTAGCTTGATGACCAAAATTTTTACAATGGAAACAATGCCCAAAAAAGATAGTTTTGTACTTGTTGTAATAACCATGATTTGAATCACCATTCTTCCTTGAAGTTACTCTCGCTTCATTCTTTGGATTTGAGATGGGCCTTTGATGAAATACTATTTTGTATCTGTTGTAACATCCATGATTCGAATCAACATTCTTCCTTGGAGTTACTCTCTCTTCATTCTTTGGATCTGGGATGAGCCTTTGATGAAATAATCTTTCTTCTTTTGGGTTGCTGGAAAGTACGTTAGCATAGCTTTTCGCATTATTCTTAGTACTTGATGATTCTCCTTTAAAACCTATTCCAGATTTGTCATGTTGAGGTTTTTGATTATTTAGGATAGTGTCAAGTATTTGAGAGCTTTTCCAACCCTTTTTAACTTGCTCCAATTCCTTCCTCAGAGATACTATTTCAGCTTCACGTTCTTCGCAAGCTTCTTCTTTTTCTTTTAGCTTATTTTTCAAGAGATCTTCCCTTCTTTTTGTTTTCTCGTTTTCTACCTTGAGAGAAATGATTTTATTCCGTAATTTCTCATTTTCTTCAATGGCACTTATTAGCAATTCATCTACATTTCCATCTAGCCCTGAGTCATCATCATTTGTGAATGCCATGAATAATACTTCTTGGCTTCCAGCATGGTCATTTTCTTCATCTGATTCTTCATTACCTCCTTTGCGTGAGGGAACTGGTTAGTTGATTTCTTTTTGATGACTACAAATTCATCTTCATCAGACTCATCTTGCTTAGAGAGGAAATTCTTCTTATTGAATCCTTTCTTTTTGTATACCATCCTTTTAGAATTTTCTTCATTATCACTATCATGCTTATGAGGACATTTTGCAGCATAATGACCTATTTTTCCACATTTGAAACAAATAAGAGGGTATTTACCTTTTAGCTTAGATCCTTTCTTCAGCCTTCGTACAAATTGCGCCAATTCAGATTCAACATCGAAGTCATCACTAATGACATTCCTTTCTTTCCCCTTTTTTGATTTTGAGGCCTTGAATGCTGCATCTTTGGAACTAGGGCAACCTTTTCTCATCTCATAGGCAATGAGGATTCCATGGAGTTCATCCATCTTGAGAGTATCTAGATCCTTTATTTCTTCTATGGCACTTACTTTGGAGTCAAATATGTCTAGGAGAGATCTTAAGACCTTTTGACCAATGGTGCCTTCTTCAATGTTTTCTTCCAATCCTTTAAGAGAGTTGACCACTTAAGCTACTTGGAGAAAGTATGATGCAATATCTTCTTCATCATCCATTTTCAGACTTTCAAATTGCCTTCTATGAGTTTGAAGCTTTGCCTTCTTGACTTTGGAGTCCCCGTCGTATAAGCCAATTAGCTTATCCCATACTTCTTTGGCAGAGTTACAATTCATGACTTTTGTAAATACAGAGTCAGTGATTCCACTAGTGATGGAGTTTAAGGCTTTTGCATTTGCAACGTAGAATTTCCTCTCGTCTTGATCTGTTGGAAGAGTGGAAGGAGCTATGTACTCATTTAAGACTGAATGCCAGACTTCAGGTCCAAGGGACATTAAGTAGTAGGACATTCTCTTTTTCCAGAAACCAAAATTTGTGCCATCGAACATAGGAGGTCTTCCTGCCACTTCTTGATTTCTCATCATGACTAAGAATCCTTCTTCAAGCTGTTAAGCTGATATGAAGAAGCCCGCTCTGATACCAATTGTTGGAAATACTGAGGGGGGGCGAATCAGTATTTCTTTTCAATTATTATTTCTATCAGTTAAATACATTTATAATTGGAACACAAAAATAGATAACAGGGATAGATTCTTTTATTAATGTGATCTTTGCAATAAATCAAGTACTATATATATATGGTTTCAATCAGTTGCCAAGCACCAACTTGGACTCTTGTGAGGTTCCAACCTCCAGAGCACCAACTTTGTCTTGTCAAGGCACCAACCTTGAATATAGGAGCACCAACTCCCAGGACACCAATCCTTTCAGTTCTGAGGCACCAACCTCAAGGGCTTCAACCCTCTACTGTAACTGTCTGGATCTGTTTGGTTGTAATTCTCTGCTCCCAACCCTGCTGGACCTATGACTTACTTCTGTCCTCCTTTTCCTTCCACTTCTGCCAGAACTTCGGCTCCCTTTTTTTCTTACAGTTCGCCAGCACTTCAAACTTTCCCTTGTTCTCTGTTTTATATGCCTGATACTCCTGACCTTTGGCTTCCGTTCGTTTCCTCTTCGCTTGCTTGATCTTTCGGCTTCTTTTGTCTCTTCGGATTCATCAAATTCTTACAGGACACGTTAATGCGGAAGAGAGGCCGTATTATAATAATACTACATATTAAAAAAATAACTATATCAGAGATGCCCTCCTTTTTTTCAATATTCATACAATGGACCCAACATTCTTTACGACAATCGCATCACTCCTTTAATTGCAATCGCAGCTTCCGCAGTCGCAACTCTTTGTCTTCACGATATAACATTGCCAATGCCCCTTAACATCCTCTGTCCTTCTGTAGCAATATCATAGATTAACATAGTTAGAAATATATAATGAGTGGTCCCACATGCCACATCACGATCTCAACCGCAATTGCAACTTTTAGGAGGTCTTTTATAAGTCATGTCTATAACGTCGTCGATGGCCGATTACCGATTGCCCCTATTGGATGCGATATGATTATAAAGTGTTGTTAATAACTCTGTCAGGTCCATAGCTCCATCGCAATCGGTGGATTTAATATCCCTTAGAGACTAGCGACACAGCGGATGCGATATTACATTAGGGCGGTTTATAATGGAGCCGCAGGTCCGCATATATTATCGCAATCAGAGTTTTCGGGGGTGACAACCCTTTATAACTTGCGATATGAGGGTTCCGATGGGTGGACGCGATATTAAATTACATCATATTGTTATGGTCAATTGGGTCCATATATATATATATATATCGCAATCACATATTTTATCATGACACGGTTTTACACTCTTGTGGTATTCCTTAGCGATCCTCCACTGTTGATCTTCTCTCCAGATCTAACGGTCCCGACTTAACCTGATCAACCCAAAACCATCAGTTGATCCTTCTTCGTCGATCAACCTGCGCTAGATCCAACAGCCTAAATGCATTTTGGGTGGATAACTTGCAAGAGGAATACCCACCCGATAAAGCGGTTTTCTCTTTCCAGTCTCTTTCACGGTCCATTGCCCTTCATTGGTTTCTTGGCCGTTCCTTAGGAATTTTAGGAAAAGTCTGCATTCTCCGTTATAGTAAGATATTCTTGGTCTTCCTCTGTTCCGCTGTAAAACTCAATTGCGCCTACTTCCAGCTGATCCTTCCATCCATTCACATGCCTAGATCCAATATAATGCTCCTGGTCTGACAACTTCCAATATTCTCTGCTTTGATATGTTCATCTTTGCTTCTTTTGATGAATTCTTCCTCTCGGTTCTTCTTGGACATGGGCTCCTCCAATGTGGCTCCTCCTCAATCTTTCGCTCTTACACTTGCTTCTCTTCTCTGCTTTGATAACTCTGCTCTGATAGCTCTTCGGCTTCATATTGCCATTAATGATAATCTAGATCAATAATTCCATGCATTGTACTCTCATTTTGATAAGAAAATGGCTTAGTTTGGCGAAGTTCTAGTGCAATCTTATGCGTGCTTAATTGTTGTTTGAATTTTCCTAGATTGCATGCATATTTTGCTTAATATTGATGTTAATTTTCCATTTGGAACATTACAGTGGTATTAGAGCATGATCCTGGCTAGTTGTGGGGGAGGCTAGCATGATCATGGAGGATTTGATGAGACAGAGTTGACAGTTGAGGAGGCAAAATCAATAGGTGGTAGAGAGGATGCAACAAATGATGGGGACGTTGAGACATAACCAACAGAGAAGCCACGCACATGCGTACGGAGTCCAACAGAACAATACCGATGACCAACCTAGTTGACCTCCCATGCCACATTTTCTGGATGAACCAGAGAAGGGGAGGGAACCCGACACCTTTGTAGATTTGAGGAGGTCCTTCGTGGATATGATTGATGAGTATGAGGCATTGGACCCGTTGACCCTGCCGCTTACACCTACCTACAAGTTAGTGAGAAAAGCCTTCAACCCCACAAGGTGTGGTTGGTGGCAGGAAACTTAGAGAAGGGGTTGTCAAACTATTCCCGACTCTCTCAGTTTGAGCTATCTCCTAGGTTAGCTAAGGGGGGTGGTCCCTAATGAAAAGTTAGTTAAAATATTTGAGTTTCTAGGAGAATTGTTAGAGTTAAATACATTATTTCTTTAAGATTTATAAGCAAAAACTGATATGAGCAATAACCATCAATACATAAGATAAGCATGAAATACATAAACAACCAGTGCATTCAAAGTATTGCTCTTTTAAGAAATGAAATTGTATTTGCTTAAAATGAAGTGAAATGTTTTCAAATGGAAAAACACAGTAATCCTGAAAAGTGAAATAATAAATTGTTAACACAAGATATTATAAATGCTTTTATGATGAATAAGTCTACAAATCAAAGCATGGAAACTATCTTGCTCAAAAGGATACAATTAGAAATCTACTTGTGAGAACAAGATGACAAAAAAAGCTCAAATGTTAGACCAAGATGACAACATGTAAATAAGTTTGCAACACAAAATAATAGTACTTGAAAGTGAAATCAACCATTCATGACAATATGGAATTAAACCAAAAGATAAGCCAATTCCAAGTACAAGAAAATTGAACTTGTTGCAAAATCAAAAGAGATTATAATGCTTGCATTCAAAGTGCCTCTTGAAATAAGATTTGCATGTGAGACTTTAAACCATCAAGATAGCAAGAAATTTAAGAACTTTGCAAACAAAGCAAGTGTGATGGAATGTTGATCTTGGTTTATTTTATTAATTAGTCCTAAGGCAAAGTTACAATTGAACTCTAGCCTCAAACCTCATCCTCACCCAAATATTTAGATCTCACAATGAGGAGTCAATAGAGGTGGAGGGTTTCTAAAAGTCTATTCAACCAACTTAAGTTGGACGTAAGTTTTAGTGATGTTTGGGGCATGTAAATAAATTAAACAGACAATGAAAATTAACTTCAACTTGAAATGTACTTACTTGACATGAAATAAAGTGTTACTTTATGGAGAAATTTGTCCAAATATTTGATGTAGGTAAAATGTTTTTGATGGTGAAGCATAGGTAAACTTGAAACTATGCTCAAGCCAAATAAGATCAAGTAAAAAATGTTTGCATGCAAAAAATCTGAACTTGTTATGGATTTAAAACATGTAGTAAATTAAATTAAAGTTCATGCAAAATGAGTGTGATGCATGTTGTGTTGATTTCCCAATTAGATGATATGCATGCAAAATGAAACAAACGAACAAAGTCAAACCACTAAGCCTCTCCAAAAGGTGGAGATATAGGGATACCAATGGGTAAAACCCACGCTCCCAAAATCAGAGATTTTATTAGTTATTACAAGAAGGAAAAAATAATGAAGTCTTCTCTAAAATCCAAGGAAAGTCTTAACAAATGGGCATCAAACCATAGATCTTTTCTCGTTGAAAATTTCTGCAATTTGAAGCCCACAAAGGCCCAGCAAAATGCAGATTTGTTTTAAAGAAAAAGAGAATATAAGCCTCCTCTATGGCCACGACCAAGAGAGAAAAAGAGATGGCCAAAATGAACTCGACCTCCCTCAAGAAGAACATGATTTTGTCCAAGAAGAATTCAACATAAAGGTGGAAGTAATCAGTAAATCCGAGCCCCAAGGTCCTGCATGCAAACATGTAAGTAATTTTCTGATGATGAATCCCGCAAGTACCTGCAAGAGAACAGGTTAGAACCAATCTATAACAACAAATGTTAGCTCAAGAAACTACAAAGTATGTTACAAAAAATACTGTACAAGAGGCTAGGCCAAAGAGTATGAGCAAGCTCTCATTTTTGACTAGCCATGACTTAGCTTTTTGAAATAGGCAGATATTGATAAATGAAGTGCAATATGTGAGAAATCAAATTATTTTAAATTTGATATTTTGATGCAAGAAATAAAAGCTTTTAAGAAACTTGAAAGAATCCCTGCAAGACACAAATAAGATATAGATGAGATTTTGGAGTTCAACACATGCGGGTTCTCCTTTAATATTTTTCAAGAATGGGCTGATTCCTCTGAGAATTTGCCCTCACGCTTGAAAAGATTGACCAAATAATGATTCCTCTACAAAACTTCACCACAAATCATTCAATCGACATGAAATTAAATAAGTGCAGTGGAAATAATTCCTAGAGATACATCTATTATCCACTAGAAGATTTCTTTTCCTAAATGAAATAATTAATTTTTATGCTAATATGAGATAACTGCATACTAACATAACTTGAAACAAGCATGAAAGAAACAATCACATGAGGAAATAAATAAAAGCATAAGAACAAGTCAATAATTTACCACATATGCAAGGAGAAGAACACCATCACGCTTTACCCCAAACACTGTTGTATTATATTGCAAGTAGTGAATACAATCCTGCAGAGTCTCCTCAAGCACAATAGCTTGTATTACATGATTATAATGAGAGCGAAAGACTCATATAAATAAGAAAATGGGAGATGATCCCAAGGAAAATTCCAATGACAAGTGGAGATGGATTGACAATCCCAATGTGTTTCCAAATTGCTGTAGGTGGAATAAAAAATGGGCAGCGTATCCCTTTGCTGGCTTGTGTGTGCATATTATTGTTGCCAAATGCGAAATCTGTGGAAATGAATGGGAGCAATATCCCACTAAATTAGCTATAAATCAAATACAACGATCATGTGCTCCACATGTACCAAATTAATGCCAATCAGATTTGTGTGTTATCATCAACATATGGCTGCCTCTAACTGCTGCGTATAGGCTATAGTTGACTGCTGCGTGTAGGCTGGCAAGTATGCCTTGCGTGTGAGTTGGTCTGAGCTTTGAAAACAGGCTGCGTATCTTCTTAGTGGAGTTAACTGCAAATTGTTCCAATGAATAGGGGACAAGCTTCTGTCTCATGTGTCAGAGCTGTCCCAACTAAATCTGATATTAAAATGAGCTGCGTACCTTCTCAATGGACTACTAATTGAGTGGAGTTTAGTGGGGAACAGGTGGGAGACAAGGTCTGTCCCATGTGGCAGTCTTGTCCCCACTCTTTTTTTACAGATCCATAAACTGATTTTAAGTGCCTTTTTGATGATTCATGGGCCTCCTTCACTGATTTGTTGACTTGAGCTCCAATGTGGCTGCCATGTCACACATTTTGTCCCCCACTAACTTTGTTAAAGTTTTAACTTTATAATATGCCTTGCACTTTAATTCCACCATGTTTAAATTAAATCCAAAGTAAATTTTTAGCTATACGTAGCATTTCATGCAACCAACGTGATACTTTTGACTTGGCATATTGACTTTGACTTGTACCTTCTGTGGTGGGCCCCACATGGTCGCGACATCATCTCTTGCTTCTCCACATAGTTTCTATGTCAAAATTTGACTTATTTTGACTTTGGAAAATTTTCTAAATTTTTCCAATTATTCATTTTTTTGAAAATTTTCCTCATTTTTACCAATGACATTAGAAAAATTGGATTTTGAGGGACTAATAGCCATTTTTTGACCCTCAAAGTAGTACCTAGAATAAATATGGGTCTCTGAGGATGAATTTCGAATAGTCACATGCTCGAGACATTTCCTAAGGCCACTTATTTACATCATTACATAGAAATTAATTAAAAATTCCCGTTTTGTGGGAAATTTTTAATTATTAAAAGATCCTACTTAGAGCTAGCTAATTTCCACGATTGTTTTTTGCGTGATCTAATATGGTGATATACATTGACTCTAGACACTAAGATGTGTTTGTGGTTCAACTTTCAAACCGTCATCTCGGCTTTGGGGTAAAAAGCGAGTGAAGAAACCTAGAAAATTATCCACCTCTGAAAAAGAGATAATTAATAGATTAAAAAACACTCCAAGGTGTACTCGTTTGTTGATCGAGTCCCAATATCCTAGGCTTGTTACAGACTCAAAACTCATCATTACTAGTATCACTTATTACAATTCCCTGTAGGTTGTGGAATCTGGGTACAAGAAAGATGATGAGAAGATAGAAGTACAATTTAAAAACTCTGTTGATTGATAATATCTGATGGTACAAGTGTTCTTAGGATAATCCTTGGGCATGGAGTCTTCATATAATCATTAAGTACCACTCCAGTGGTCAACATTTGGCTCCATATGGGGATGCATGTTACATACAAAGTGATAGTGTGCAAGAACCAGGAATCTACATCCACCGAAAAAAGACATATATCAACAGTGTCCATTCATAATATCATCAAATGAAATAAAGTGCAGAAATGAAGAATTGGAAATTTATTTTAAGAGCCTAAATGACAATTTATTCATGAAATGTAATATTCCTAATGAAAATTTTACAATGATGACAAAGTCACGCAAAGAAAATAACACATAATTTTTAAAAAATGCATACACATAAACTGGAAATATCTCCAAATCCACAAACTGGCCAAGATTTTATTAATAATAGTGTTGTGGTACAAATGAGTTGGAGAAAATGCACCTGGGCTTGCACAAGGCAACCTACAAGCACCAGGTGATGAATACAAGAAAGTTCAACAATTATAATAGCAAGCTCCTCTGGAAGACTGTGTTGCTGCTCCAAAACTACACTACTGCTTGACTTTGCCCCTTGATTTCCCACTCTAAAGTGCCCATAAATTATATAAAATTAGGAGAGTGCTCCTTGCCCAAAACCCAGAAAAACCCAGAAAGTATTTGGCCTATCTTCAAGCTAAAGTCGAACCCACAAAATGGTGCAAATTCCCCAGCTAACTAGCGATTCGGCCTGTTATAAGAATTAGGATTTCAGGTCTGAATATTGTCTGAAAAATGCTGTAAAATTACCTATAGACTCCTCTCAATAAACCCACAAAAACCCAAAAAGGGTTTTCGCTGAATCTACCAATCCTCGGTGACCCCCAATAAGTGCAAATTGCCCAATTTGACCAGAAAACGCCCCACAAAACTAATATTGCTGAATTAAGCCCAAATTCACCACTGGAAATCTCTCCCAACCTTGGCTAAATTCCCTTGAGGAATACCTCCAATCTCCGACCTTTATCCTTCCTCAACCTCTATTCCTCCAACCCCTGTGCACTTCTAGAAATGTAGAATTTCGACTCCAATAATTCTGTCAACTCAGCCTAGCTGAAATATCTTGGAAATATGCCTAATGGAAACTCTAAATTGAGCTCCCCAAATTGCCTCACTAGGGAGACACTCGAAGTTCTCTGAAATGAGGGTGGAATTCCTGCTCAGAAATTCCTTGTGCTGAACAACATGGTTGTCTTGGAGAATTAATGTTGAATTGTCAAATAATCAAAAGATACCAAATGGAGGCTTCAAAGCTCTATTTATAATTGCTAGTCCTCTCCCTTGGTGGTCCCCACCTTCTACTAATAAAATATTACTTTGCCGCCATTCTTCATTAAAATAATAATTTCCACTTTTCTCCCACAAAATAATATTTTCTCCTTTTTATTTAATATCACCAAAAATTGGCAAAACTCCTTAGTGAATTTTTCACTCACAAAAATTGGGAGTATTACATGAAGTAAAACTAATTAAGTGAAAATGACAAAGGATAAGGTTAGAAATATGATACAAAAAGATGCCCTGTGGCATCAAATATTTTGTTTGTAGAACAATTTGAGCAGTTGGTTGTTTACAAGTAACTTGTGTGGTTCTCCATCCAAAGTTCTCAAATGGTAGGAATTTTGTCTAGCTGCTTCCCTGATAATGTATGGTCGAAGCCACAAACTGTCAAACTTACCATCATTACCTGACTTTTCATTCCTAGTGATCCTATAGCAAAACCATATCATTGTTAGAAAACATTATATTCCTAGCTGATTTGTCCAAATTTCTTTTTACCTTAGATTGATTTTACAACAATGCTCAAAGGCTCTTCTTTTGGTTTCATCTAATTCTACAATTTGGCCAATCCTACATTGCACAACATCTTTATCAGATGTAAAACTTTGTAGGAATTGGTAAGCTCGTAGCCTCAAATGCACAGGTAGGGTAACATCCAAGGCATAAACTAACTCAAAGGGACTCTTCCCAATAGAACTCTTCTTTGTAATCCTATCAGCGCACAAAGCATATTTAATTTTACTATCCCATGCCTATTTGTTAACCCCTTCTATCTTCTTGATTATGGTTATCTAATTCTTGTTACTAGACTCTGCTAAGCCATTACCCTGAGGATAGTATTTTGATGAACGAGATAAAACAATGCCATACTTAAAGAAAAAAGATGAGAATTCAGTAGAGCTAAAATCCTTGGCATTGTTGGCAGTAATCTTGGCAGTGACACCAAAACGAGTGATAATCTTATCTTCAAGAAAATCTATCATTACTTTGCCAGTGGCGTGTTTTGTAAGGATGGCCTCTACCCATTTTGTAAAATAATCAGTGGCAGTTATAATCCATGAGTAGCCATTACTCGAATTTTTATTAAATTTCCCTATAAAATCTAGTCCCCAATGTTGAAAGGGAGCCTCCACGACCACAGGTTGAAGAGGCAAAGAAGCTAACCTCTGCTTCCCAATGAATAGTTGACAAGCTTAGCAACTTCTAACATACTTGTGCACATCATAAAAAATAAAAGGCCAAAAATAACCAGCTCTCAAGATTTTGGGGGTGGTAGCCTTAGCAACATAATGCCCTCCACAAAATCCTGAATGAAACTTAGATAAAAGATTTTTGGCTTTAACTTTATCGACACACCTAAGTATTACCCCCTCTGGATTTCTCCAACCTAGACCATCCTTCATAATGCAATGCTTAGTTGCTCTAAGCCTTAATGCTCTTCTCTTATGGCCAATTAAATGGTTAGGACATGACAATTTTTGCAAATAACAAATAATGTCTTTATACGATTCAAGTTGACTCAATCTTTGAAGTTCCGATGAAGCTAATTTCATATCATTTTGACAAATCATTCCTATCACTTTCTCATTCCCTTTAGTCAAGATTTTGGCCAATCCCTGGCCCTTCACAAGCTTGGTAGGTCTAATATCCAAATCAAACTCTTGAATCTTTTAGACCCACCTAGCTCGAGTTCCTAAGCAATCAGCCTAGACTAAAATATCCTTTACAACAGAGTGGGGAACAAATGCAATTATCCTAGAATACCCCACATAAACTCTGAATTGCTTAAGAGACCTAACTAAAGCATAAGCTTGCTTCTCCATTGTGCTATACTTCAACTCAGACCCTTGAAGGGACCTACTCATAAAAGCAATAAGATGCTCATGTTGTTCATTATTCTTTTGAAGCAACACCCCAACAAAGTATCTTCGGATGCAAAAGAGAAAATCAAAAACTCCTTTGAATAATTAGGGCTTACCAGAACAGGTGCTTTGACAATAGAATCCTTTATTTCCTGAAAACCTTTTCTACCCTCATTTCCCAAAACAAACTTAACCTCTTTTTTTAAGAGGGTTTGGATGGGCTTAGCAATCTCAGCATAATTTGGAACGAAACTTCTAAGAAAATTAATCTTTCCCAAGAAGAATTGAAGGATTTTAATATTATGAGGCAAATGAATCTTTTGAATAGCCTCAACTCTTTCAGGGTCAATCTTTATCCCATCCTTTGAAATGATGTGACCAAACAACTTCCCTTCAGTCACTCCAAAAATAGATTTAATAGGATTAAGGATATTCCATACTCTCTACACCTATCAATATTTTGCGTTAGGTGGCCTATATGGGAAATTCCATTTTTAGAAAAAATAGTTAAATTATCTTCATAAATCAAAATAAATTTCCCAGTTAGACCCTTAAAAACATAGTCCATAGCCCTTTGAAAAGTTGCTCCAGCATTTGTTAATCCAAAAAGCATCCTCAAATATTCAAAAGTACCCCATGGTGTGGTGAATACTGTCTTATGTCTATCTTCATTCACTAAGGCTTGGTGTATCCTGAAAATCCATCTAACAAAGACATCATTCCAGATCCTGTTACCCTTTGCAATAATGTTTCCATATTAGGTAAAGGGTAATTATCTTTTTTACAAGCTAAATTAAGATTTTGAAAATCCTAATTGATCCATTCTTCTTCCTTACAATAACCAAGTTTGAACACCATGTAGAATGCCTAGTGTGAGCAATAATACCAGCTTGAAGCATCTTTTGCAGTTCCTTTTGCACCAAGGGGGCTAACTTAGGATTGATTTGCCTAAGTTTTTTCCTAAAGGGTTTGGCATTTTCATCCTTAAGAGGGATAGTATGTTCCATAACATCTTCCCTATAACCTTTCAACTCATCATATGAAAAAGCCAAAACATATTTATATTCATGAAGTAAATTGATCAAATTCTTCCTTTCTTGCTCATTGTTACCCTTGCCTATTTTAATAATCTTTGGGTCATGAGGGGTACCAATATTCACTTCAATGAATTCCCTTGGGTCAATTTTCTTATCATCTTTTCTCATTGAAGCATCATGTTTGTCAAACACTTTCTCCAAGGCTACACGTTCCCTAGGACCACATTACACTCCTCATAATCACATCCTTCGTTTTTGTAGCCAACCTTAAATTTAGAAAATTCCTCCATGTTTTTAAAAAAACTAACCACTTGGCTTTCATCATTAAAGATTTGCCAATGTGAAAATTCCTAAACCGAATCCTTACTGCAGCAACTGATGATATTTTTCCTACTTGTTAGATTTACATGAACAAGTTACTTGCAGTTTCCTACGGTAATTATTGAAATACATACACTACAACCTTCACTTAATTAATTTATACAAGAGATTGAGCAAGAAAGAAAATACAACACAATAACATCGTTGTTTTTAGACATGTCCCCGGAAAAACCCAATGTGGGAAAACCGGTGCAGCAGATCTGAGGGTTTATTATTATGCAGTAGTAAAATTGAGTACAATTCTTGGATGGTCAACTAGCAATCCGATACAGAGAGAAACTAGATAAAATGTATGGTGAAGTGCTCTCACCTTGTCACTGGGAGAATAGAGTCTGATCATGCTGAACTAGAGCCTCTGCATACCCTCTGTGTAGAACTGCGTCACTCCCATGCAGTTCCTGCGTCACCCCTGCTAGGTATCACACTGCTCCTTCTTTGGACTGTCTGCTAGTTGGAAAATCCAAATCTCTGCCTCCTGGACTCACACCCTGGATCCTAGCTATTGAAACTCGATTTCCTTAGCAAGAATTCGATATCCCTCTAAGGCATGCGCTGCCACTGCGTCATCTCTGCGTGGGCCAGCATCTAGCTCTCTTTGGACGTCGTTTTGCCCTCTCTTTGCCTCATACTGTCCAGCCTAAGAAAACTTCCTTCTTTCGGATAGTCACTGCCCCTCACTGCAAAAGCTCACTTTGAATCTCTATCCAAGCTGCTCTGCTTCAGAATTTGATCTTCTGAACTCACTCAGTGTGTTCTCAAAGTGCCCATCAAGCCTCCTCTTATAATTCTCTTGTTGATCAATCAGCGGCCTAGATTAGATTGTAATCAATCGCTAGGATCATATTGATTTGATCTCCGCCTTCTTCTAGAGGTTACATCCATAGTTTAGATTAATACCTATTAATCACTTTAATTTTCTGAGTTTAGACTTAGGGTCCCATAAAAATAATTAATTATTTTAATAAAACTGTCTCCATGTGGAATTTCCCAAAACGATTTCTAGGTATTGGAGAATGCACGTGTCTAAGTCTCCCTGCAAATTTTGAAACTTAGAGCACATCCGATGCTACCAGAAATCAACACCCCCTCTTAGCGAGGAATGTGCTCTTCGCAATGCCTCCCACTAAAACATCACCCTGACTTCATAACATCGTCCTCTGCATTGCTGATGTCTGACATGTTGTGCACCAACAACTGCGCTGCTACTGCAATGGTACTGCTGCTGACACTGCCACTGTCAACACTGCATCCGTACTACAACTCCCTCTCAAGTGTTGCATATGTGCTGTTGCTAGCATTGCCACTGCCAACTATCATTGCACTGCAAACTATTGCTGCTACTCCATCAACAATGGAAAAACATCCCAAATTACTAAACTAAACGTGTTCAGTATGATACCACGTGAATGTTGAAGCCTAACTGTTGCTAGTCTATGCGCTGACCCTCTGAATCTATTGCATTGTTTTTGGCCTCTTCTCTATGCCATCTGCACTGTTGTCAACTCTGGCACTCCTAGCCACTGCAACTCTCTCCGACACTCCTTGGCACCATCTGACACTAGTCCATCCTGCTACCTCTGATCTGGGCTCCCGTAGCAAGGAATTGATCCAAGAGGTGGGTTCCTCAAGGATCCTGCCCATCTGTAGCTCTTTCGAACTACAACTCCAAATCAACCCACCTCCCTCTTGGAGGTATCTCGACTGTCATGGTGAACTCCTCTTCGATCTTTACGGGCACAACTTTCGAATCATGTTTATGATTCTTGTCCTTCTTCCTAAGAGGACACTGAGTACTGTAGTGACCCATCTCACCACACTTGAAACACTTGATCTTCGACACGTCCTTCTTACGTCTCCATTGCTCCTGTTGTCCCTTTGATGCAAGGGCTGCATTCTCCTCCTCCTCGGGATTTGACCCACTGTTGCTGCTTCCATCAAGTTTAACCTTGACTAAGTCTCTCCTCAGTTGCTCTGCCTAGGATAGTCTGGACAAAGACTTGCCACTCATCTGAGACAGAATTGAGGGCCAGTCTGACTAGCTCTGAATCTTGAGGTGTATGCCCGACAACAAACAATTTATTGCGGGTCTCCTGAAGCTTCATGAGGAATGGATCCACACTCTCCACCTTCTGCATTTGAGCAGATCTCAGCTTCTGTTCAAGGTACATGTTGCGCTGCTCGGAAGATCCTTGATATAACGTAGACAAAGGGCCCGACATCTCCTTAGCAGTCCCTCTGCTAGCGATGTGACAGACCACATGATCCTTCACTCCGTCGAGGATCATTCTTTTCGCCTTTGTCATATCAACTCGGTACTTTTTCAACGAATCTGCATCTGCAGGCACATCCACCACTTTGTCGACATATGTTGAGGAAATGCTCATCTAGAAGGAATGACATCCTTGCCTTCTAGATGACATAGTTGGATGCTCCATCCAATATATCATGATCCCTCAAGCCACTGGTTTCCATCTCTGCCACTGAAAAATGTCGAAAATCTCCTCTTTGGTTTTTACTGTTGCTACTCAGCCAATAAGAAAACGATCTTCTTGGTGGGAAGTCTTTCGAGGAAAACTTCCCCCACTGTGCTTCTCCTCTCTTCTGACGATTTTCTGCCCAACAAAACTCCCTGCAGAAAAACTGCGTCCCACCTGCTTCTCGTCACACTGAGTCTTCAACACTGCTCCTTCTACCTCGACAAAAAGTCGATCTAGAAGCCCTTCTCTCCGTCAACTCACTCGGAGAGAGACTGCCTCGAAATTTCAACCCTTTGGCTAAGAAATGCGCAAACCCTTTGGGGTTTCGAGCTGTTGCCTCTTGTAGCTTTTAGATCTCCCTCTTGTGCTCAACATTGAGTTCTCTGGCACTGCTCTTCTTGTTCCACTTGCAGCTCTGATACCACGTGAAAATTCCTAAATCGAATCCCTACTGCAGCAATTGATGATACTTTTCCTACTTGTTAGATTTACATGAACAAATTATTTGCTGTTTCCTATGGAAAATATTGAAATACATACACTGCAACCTTCACTTAATTAATTTATATGCGGAAACAAGAGACTGAGCAAGAAAGAAAATACAACACAATAACATCATTGTTTCTGGACAAATGTCCCCGGAAAAATCCAATGTGGGAAAACCAGTGCAACAGATCTGAGGGTTTTATTATTATGCAGTAGTAAATCTGAGTACAATTCTTAGATGATCAACTAGCAATCCGATATAGAGAGAAATTGGACAAAACAAATGGTGAAGTGCTCTCACCCTATCACTGGGAGAATATGAGTTTGATCATGCTGAACTAGAGCCTCTGCGTAACCTCTGTGCAGAACTGCGTCACTCCCATGCAGTCCTTGCGTCATCCTTGCTAGGTATCACACCACTCCTTCTCTGGATCGTCTATTGGCTGGAAAAGCCAAATCTTTGCCTCCTGGTCTCACACTCCAGCTCCCGACTACTGAAACTCGATTTCCTTAGTAGGAATTCGATCTCCTGCTAAGTCCTGCGCTGCCACTGCGTCAGCTCTGCGTGGGTCAGCATCTACCTCTCTCTGGACGTCGTTCTGCCCCCTCTCTGCCTCGTACTCTTCGGCCCAAGAAAACTTCCTTCTTCTGGATACGCATTGCACCTCATTGCAAAAGCTCACTTCGAATCTCTCTCCAGTAGCTTCTATGCTTCAGAAATACGATCTTCTGAACTCACTCGATGTGTTCTCCAAGTGCCCATCAAGCCTCTTATAATCCTCTCGTTGATCAATCAACGACCCATATTAGATTCTAATCAATGGCTAGGTTCATATTGACTTGATCTTTGCCTTCTAGAAGTTACATGTTGATTTGGGGTAGCATTTGATGTGCTCTAGCCATGAAAATTGGTGAAGAGGTTAAAGCACATGAGATCTCCAAGACCTAGAAATGGTTTGGGCAGATTCTACCCAGTTTGGGAGATATTAAAATAATTAATATTTTTAATGGAGTTTCTAAGTCTAAAATTAGGAAAAATAAAACATTAATGGGTATTAATATAAAACTGTGTTAGAAGGTTCCAAAAGTCATGGATCAAGCCAAATCTGATCTTAGCCATTGATTAGTGATGTAATGTCGGTTGTTGAAGCACCAACAGGAAAAGTATAAGAGGAGGCTTGAGGGTTAGTTGGAGAAGACACCAAAGTGATCATTCATTTGATTTGCTAGAGTGGGGTTGCTAAGCAAAGTCGAGTCAATGATCAACAGCAAGGGACAGTGAGTACTAGATAGAGAGGCGGAGACAGTGCCGAGAGGCCAGCACAAATGTAGAGAGTGAGAAGCAGCAGCTAGAGCAGGCCACGCAGAGCCAAGCAGAGACAATGCAGAGGCCAGAGGGACTGCTTCATCCACGCAGAGGGAAACAGTGATGCAGAGGGTCCCAGAGGCTGCGCAGTGCCTTAGAGGGCTGATGCAGAGGGGTTTGGGGCTGACGTAGGGGCTAGAAGGGCCAGCGCAGTGCTTCAGAGTTGCTAGAGAGGGTTTCGTGGGACAGGTTTTCTGAATACCTGTTTCCGAATAGAGAGGTATTGTTGCCGGTTATTTTTCTCTGTCGGGTGAGCCAGTTTGGCACCCAGTTGTACTCAAGGATATACTACATAATAATAAATCCTCAGAATTGTTGCACTAGTTTTCTCACATTGAGTTTTTCTGGGGACGAGTTGTCCAAAAATAACAGTGTCACTTGTGTGTTTGTTTTCTTTTAGCTATGATCTGTAGGTGGTTAAGTTTGTATTGTGTTTATTTCGTTATTTATATGTTTTAAATAACTTGTTCGTAATGAACGAGTAGAAGAAATAAACCAGAAGAATATAGATTAAATTTCTAACGGGTAATACTTATAAATTTCAACATGCTATCAGAGGGTGGTTGCAGATCGCAGGAGAGCGAAAGGCATCAGCTGAAGCAGAGCATTTGTAGCAGAATCAAATGTCCCGAGTGACAAAAGCTGATCCTTGCAGAAAGTGACAAAAGAAGGGTTGACGCAGAAGGATTGCGTCATCAGTCCGGGCCAGAAAAAGGCCGACGCAGAGGCTGAGGACGACAGAAAAAGGCTCACGCAAAGCCACGCAAAGACTAGGAGGGTTGATGCAGTTGGTTGAGGGAGCATTTTTTCCACTGCCGGGATTGCGCAGAGCCTAGAGCCTCATTCCTTCAGTTGCTGGGGCATAGGAAGCTGTGGGCAGTTTGCGGGAGTGAAACTGGTGGGGTATTGTGGGCAGAACAATACCTAATAGGGCAAAACCAAGGTAGAAGGAGTCGCTATCGAGGTAGGTTTCTAGCCAAGAAATTCAGATCAGTGTTGCAGGTGCATAGAAGATCGGAGAGGTACGTCTTGACGATTGGGAGGAGGATTTCCAGAAGGGAAATTGTGACTCAGAGGGGGTCTAGCAGAGAACTTCCAGGCAGGAAGTAGAGAGACTCAACAAGGGTCGAAAATAGAACTTCTGGAGCGAAGTAGAGAGACTCGAAGGAGTCGACAAGAAGAGCAGAGAGATGGCCATGAATTGGCTGAGGGATCAGGACAGGTTAGATGGGGTGTCCAACTTTGTGGTCTGGAAGCCCAGGATCCTATCCATTCTAGATAGACATCGCATCATGGCCTTCGCCTTGAGAACAGTGGCGATCCTAGTTGACTCGGCTAATAATGAGTAGTATGAGGAGTAAATGGCCAAGGCGAAATGCATCATCCTTCATGGGGTCAAGGATCATGTGGTCCAACATATTATCGAGAAGGAGATGGTAAAGGAAATGTGTGATGCCTTGAAGAAGTTGTACCAGCATACTTCCATGCAAAGGAAGATGTTACTTGAGAATTAATTGCGGTCATACTAGATGCAGAAGGGGGAGCTGATAGATCACTTCCTTGGTCAGTTGAAGGAGATCCGGGACCAACTGACTTCCATAGGGGCCACGCCGGATGAGGAGATGTTAGTGAGGATCGCTCTAAACGTAGTCTCCAAGGAGTGGGAGAAATTTGTCTAGAGCATACTGGGCAGGTTGAATCTTTCAGTTTGGGAAGAATTGTGGGCGGCTCTTTGCCAAGAGGAGATCAGACGGCTGACCAAGACGGGAAGTAGCTGCAAAGTAGTTTGGATCAAGAAGGAAGAGGAAGAGGATGCAGCTTTGGCATCTGCGGGAAAGCAGGAGAAGAGGAAGAAAAATGACCTCTCCAAGGTGAAATGCTTCAACTGTGGGGAACTGGGTAATTATGTGAACCAGTGTCCGAGGAAGAAGAACAAGGGAGAGGCGTCTGACTCTAAAGCAACGCCAGCGAAGGCGGAAAAGGAGGTAGAGGAGGATGACGATTGTGCCATGAGTGCTCATGTACCTCTAGAGAACATGTGGGGAGACATCGAGCTGTGGTCAGGAGGACTACAGGCAATGAGGGGCAGGATCCTTGAGGTACCTAACCTCTTGGATTATACCTTGCTACGGGAGCCCGGAAGAGAGAGTAGCAGAACTGGCGGATGTCGGTAGAGATGGATGTAGATGAAGCGGTAGAGAGTGCTACAGTGAAGGAGTGCCCAGGCAGCACGAGGCTAGCAGGTTGGAGTAGTGCGAGAGGCACGGAGAGTGTTGCAATGGTGCAGGATGGCAAAGGGAGGTTTGCAACGGTGTGAGATGCACGAAGCTGTTGCAGCAGCGTAGAGGTCAGTAGAGGGAGCACTTGTTAGCAGCAGAGAGAGCTTTAGGATCTGGATTGTTTCTAGCGTGACAGGGATGTCAGTAGTTGGGTGGATCAGTTACTTCTTAGTAACAGATTTGCAGTGTAGTAGCGGTTAGCAGTAGCACGATGCAGCATGATGAGAGGGGGTTGCAATGCAGATACAATGTTGGGAGAAAGGACCAGTAGTAGCACGGATGCAGAGAGAGCTGATGTATGGATGCAGTAGTGGAAGAGCCATGGGTGGTAGTGCATCAGCACACGTACTGGTGCCGTATAATCAGAGTGATGCTTAGTTGGAGTATTATTAGAGCACTTTCCTCGCTAAGAGGGAGTGTTGATTTAGGGTAGCATCAGATGAGCTCTAGCCATGAAAATTGGTGGAGAGGCTAAAGCACATGAGATTTCCAAGACCCATAAATGGTTTGGGCAGTTTCTACTCGGTTTGGGAGATATTAAAATAAATAATATTTTTAATGGAGTTCCTAAGTCTAAACTTAGGAAAAATAAAACATTAATGGGTATTAATATAAAACTGAGTTAGAAGGTTCCAAAAGTCATGGATCAAGCCAAATCTAATCTTAGCCGTTGATTAGTGATATAATATCGGTCATTGAAGGACCAACAAGAAAAGTATAAGAGGATGCTTGAGGGTCAGTTGGAGAAGACACTAGAGTGATTAGTCATTCGATTTTGTAGAGTGGGGTTGCTAAGCAAAGTCGAGTCAATGATCAGCAACGAGGGACAGTGAGTACTGGACAGAGGCAGAGATAGTGCCGAGAGACTAGCACAGATGTAGAGAGCGAGAAGGAGTAGCCAGAGCAGGCCACACAGAGCCAAGCAGAGACAATGCAGAGGCCAGAGGGACTGCGTCACCCACGCAGAGGGTAACTGGAGTGATGCAGAGGGTCCCAGAGGCTGCGATTGCCTTAGAGGGTTGATGTAGACGGGTTTGGGCTAACGTAGAGGCCAAAAGGACCAGTGCAGTGCTTCAGAGTTGCTGGAGAGGGTTTCATGGGATAGGTTTTCTGAATACTGTTTCCGAATAGAGAGGTATTGCTGTCAGTTATTTTTCTCCGTCGGGTGAGCCAGTTTGGCACCCAGTTGTACTCAAGGATATACTGCATAATAATAAATCCTCAAAATTGCTGCACCGGTTTTCCCGCATTCGGTTTTTTTGGGGTCGAGTTGTCCAAAAATAACGGTGTCACTTGTGTGTTTGTTTTCTTTCAGCTGTTGATCTGTAGATGGTTGAGACTATATTGTGTTTATTTCATTATTTATACGTTTTAAATAACTTGTTCGTAATTAACAAGTAGAAGAAATAAACCAGAAGAATACAGATTAAATTTCTAATGGGTAATACTTAGAAATTTCGACATTACATCCACAATTTAGATTAATACCCATTAATTATTTTAATTTCCTAAGTTTATACTTAGGGTCCCATTAAAACTAATTAATTATTTTAATAAAACTGTCTCTCGGTGGAATTTCCTAAAACGATTTCTGGATATTGGAGAATGCATGTGTCTAAGCCTCCTTACAAATTTTGAGACTTAGAGCACATCCGATGCTACCAGAAATCAACATCTAATGCTCAAGATTATCAAGAATTGATGGCCTGAAGAATCTCCATCTTAACTTTATCATCCATCAAGTTCTCTCCAAGCTGTAATGTAGATGCAACAACAACTAGCTCATCAACTTGTTTATTCCCTTCACTAGGAATTGCTTGAAGATCTAATGCATCAAAATATTCCATATTATCCCAAACAACATTTCGATACTTCTTTAATCTATCATTCTTTCGTGCAAATTGATTTTTAGTTTGAAGAATGACTAGATCAAAATCCCCCTTGATACTAAGCAACTTTATACTCGAGTCTTTTGCCAACTCAAGACCCAACAATAGAGCCTCATACTCTGCTACATTGTTGGTTGCATTGAATTCCAATCTATATGCAAACTTGAATATGTGACCAAGAGGGGAGGTAAGGACAATTCCAACATCCTTACCATACCTAGAATGGGCATAATCAAAATTCATGTGCCAAACTCCATCTTTCTTACAATCCGCCTCCTTCTCCAAAGGAGGAAAATGATTAGCTAGGATAGCATAGTTTCCCAAGTTATTAGATTCATACACAATTTCATTATGAGGCTCCTTGGGATTTTCTAAATGAAACTTTCTCTCCAACTCCCTATCCAATCTAACCATGATGCCCTCACTTTTAGGGATGGTAGCATAACTTAAATCCATTTGCAAACTACCCCCAATATCAGCTCCCCACTTTCTAGACAATGGCATCCCCCAAGCATCAGGCACATCAATCACCACAATATCCATGGTGATCATAATATCCGGATGTACAACCAAGTGGACTTGAAGATCCTTTATCAGACCACAAACTTCAATGATCTTTGAGTCCATTGCACAAATGTTGTGGTAGGGTCTAGAAATCCTCAAGTTTAACTTATTCATGACTTTCTTAGTCATGACACAAGTTGATGCCCCAGAGTCAAACATACAATTGTGTAAAAGCATTCCATTGACCAACATAGTGATGAAAAAAGGTTGGTGGTCTTTGTTATCTCTACACATATCACTACTTTGCAAAGTGATAGGGGCATCCTCATATCTATCCTTAGAAAAATTAGACATTTCTTTTCCATTTAGAGCATCAATGGCTTTCAACAATTTATATATCTGGGAGGGAATCTTCATGATTTCAGTGACAGGAACTAAAATCTTAGCATTATTAATCCATCCTCCCAAGCCAATATTCAACTTCGATGTGGGTGGAGTGAAAGTTTTTTTATGATTTCCTTATTTAGTCTTTCCCCTTTCTTTATCCTTGGCTATCTCTAAAATCTGAGTTGATGAAGGCCTTTCTCCATATAACTTAGTGATCCTATCCAACTCTTCAAAATTATTCACACTATAGGAGGACTGAGCCTTTCTATTTACCTTTTGATTATTCTCCATAACTCCATCCAATTTTCCAAGGACAAATGATACTCTTTTCCAACTACATTGATTTGCTTACTTGTTGCCACCATATCTCCTTCTAGGATCCTTTTTGCATAAGGAAAAGTGAGTTCATCATGTATGTCATCACAACATCTACAATAAGGCATGGAATAATCAACTAAGTTTGTAGACTCAAGTGGATTAGGTGGCCTATGGTCATTGGGAGGTCCTCCCTTTTTCCATCTATCATTTCCTCTATTTGGGAATCTCCCACCTTGATTTCTCTCCATGGCCACTAATTGATTTTGGTTAGAATTCATTTGGCTAGTGTGATTTTCCTCCATACTCTTGATGAGTTGGGTTAATTCCTTAATAGGATCATGTGTAGTCTCTTCCTTGGCCTTGCATCTGGAATCATTCGATTTTGATGGCCCTCTACTAAAACCAGGAAGTTCAGACTTTCCTGATTGCTTTCTATCCTTTTCCTTTTTTAAGGCTTTAGTTTGAGCTACCCCTAAACTCGTAGGCTCCTTCCTCCTCAACTCATAAGCAGTGTCAACACCAAAAGCATCTAGATATGAGCATTAAAAAAATTCATTAGGAGGTTTAACAGTAGCATGCGTGCTTTTTACTAATCCATTGAATCTCTTGTTAAACTCCTCCATGGTTTCATTCTCGTTTTTCTTCATATTGCTAATGGCATTGATCAAAGGCCTATTTTCCATCTTTTCTCCAAACTTGTCTAAAAATGTAGTTAGAATGGCTTGTAAAGAGTTATATGAGTTAGTCGGTTGCTCAGTGAGCCAATCAAGAGCATTCTCTTCTAAAGCTAAGACAAAAAGTATCATCTTCACATCTTCATAATTAGCAGTGTTACACCATTAAAGATACAAACATTAAAGTTTTTCACATGTGATGTAGTACTAATGGCATTGTTACCCCGAAAGGAAGGCAACTTTTCAATAGCCTTGTCAGGGATATTGTGAGGATAGTCGTTTATGTTAGTGTAGTCACAAGGAGAAAAAAGATTATTCATGATGTTAGGCTCTACTTGTTTTTGAAAAAGCAAAAGAATATCAGAAATAGCCTCTTGCCCACGATTAGCAAGAGCTCTATTATGAGAAAGTCTATTCAACCTCTCTCTAAAAACCCTTTCAGGATTAGGAGAGGGGCTAACTAGACCACTTGAATTTCTCCTAGTAGACACTTACAAAGTTTGGATTGAGTGGAGTCGCCACTTGAGAAAGAATCTAAATCTAAAGTTCAAAAATTCTAAAACCAAAAGGTTAGTTGATTTCTCAGGTACAAGAAATCGTGTTCCCGGCAATGGCGCCAAAAATGTTGACCATGCTGCCTACACCTACCTACAAGTTAGCGAGAAAAGCCTTCAACCCCACAAAGTGTGGTTGGTGGCGAGGAACTCAGAGAAGGGGTTGTCAAACTAATTCCGACTCTCTTTATTTGAGCTATCTCCTAGGTTAGCTAAAGGGGGTGGTCCCTAATGAAAAGGTAAGTTAAAATATGTGAGTTTCTAGGAGAATTTTTAGAGTTAAATAGATTATTTCTTTAAGATTTATAAGCAAAAACTGATATGAGCAATAACTATCAATACATAAGATAAACATGAAATACATAAACAACTAGTGCCTTCAAAGTATCGCTCTTTTAAGAAATGAAATTGTATTTGCTTAAAATGAAGTGAAATGCTTTCAAATGGAAAACCAAAGTAATCCTGAAAAGTGAAACAATAAATTGTTAGCACAAGATATTATAAATGCTTTTAAGATGAATAAGTCTACAAATCAAAGCATGGAAACTATCTTGCTCAAAAGGATACAATTATAAATCTACTTGTGAGAACGAGATGACAAAAATAACTCAAATGTTGGACCAAGATAACAACATGCAACTAAGTTTGCAACCCAAAATAATAGTACTTGAAAGTGAAATCAACCATTCATGACAATATGCAATTAAACCAAAAGATAAGCCAATTTCCAAGTACAAGAAAATTAAACTTGTTGCAAAATTTAAAGAGAGAGACTTTAAACCATCAAGATAGCAAGAAATTTAAGAACTTTGCAAACAAAGCAAATGTGATGGAATGTTGATCTTAGTTTATTTTATTAATTAGTGTCAAGGCAAAGTTACAATTGAACTCTATTCCTCAGACTTCATCCTCGCCCAAATATTTGGATCTCACAATGAGGAGTTAGTAGAGGTAGAGGGTTTCTGAAAGTCTATTCAACCAACTTAAGTTGGAGGTAAATTTTAGTGATGCTTGGGGCATATAAATAAATTAACTAGACAATGAAAATTAACTTCAACTTGAAATGTACTTGTTTGACATGAAATAAAGTGTTACTTTATGGAGAAAATTTGTCCAAATACTTGATGCAGGTAAAATGTTTTTAGTGGTGAAGCATAAGTAAACTTGGAACTATGCTCAAGCCAAATAAGATCAAGTAAAAAGTGTTTGCATGCAGAAAATCTGAACTTGTTATGGATTTAAAACATGTAGTAAATTAAATTAAAGTGCATGCGATGAGTGTGATGCATGTTGTGTTAATTTCCCAATTAGATGATATGCATGCAAAATGAAATAATCAACAAAGCCAAACCATTAAGCCTCTCCAAAAGGTGGAGAGATAGGAATACCAATAGGTAAAACCCACGCTCTCAAAATCAGAAATTTTATTAGTTGTTATAAGAAGGAAAAGACAATGAAGTTTTCTCTAAAATCCAAGGAAAGTCTTAACAAATGGGCATCAAATCATAGACTTTTCCTCGCCGAAAATTTCTGCAATTTGAGGCCTACAAAGGCTCAACAAAATGTAGATTTGTTTTGAAGAAAAAGAGAATATAAGTCTCCTCTATGGCCGCGACCAAGAGAGAGAAAGAGATGGCCAAAATGAACTCGGCCTCCCTCAAGAAGAACACGACCTTGTCCAAGATGAATTCAGCCTAAAGGTGGAAGTAATCAGTGAATCCAAGTCCCAAGGTCCTGCATGCAAACTTGTAAGTAATTTTCTGATGATGAATCCCGCAAATAGCTGCAAGAGAACATGTTGGAACCAATCTATAACAACAAATATTAACTCAAAAAACTACAAATTATGTTACAAAAAATACTCTACAAGAGGTTAGGCCAAAGAGTATGAGCAAGCTCTCCTCTTTGACTAGCCATGACTTAGCTCTTTGAAATAGCCATATATTGATAAATGAAGTGCAATATGTGAGAAATAAAATTATTTTAAATTTGATATTTTGATGTAAGAAATAAAAGCTTTTAAGAAATTGAAAAGAATCCTTGCAAGACACAAATAAGATATAGATGAGATTTTGGAGTTCAACACATGCGGGTTCTCTTTGAATATTTTTCAAGAATGGGTTGATTCCTCCGAGATTTTCCCTTCATGCTTGAAATGCTTGACTAAATAATGATTCCTCTACAAAACTTCACCCCAAATCATTAAATCGACATGAAATTAAATAAGTGTAGTGGAAAGAATTCCCAGAGATACATCTATTATCCATTAGAATATTTCTTTTTCTAAAACAAAAAATTAATTTTTATGCTAATATGAGATAGATGCATACCAACATAACTCGAAACATACATGAAAGAAACAATGACATGAGGAAATAAATAGAACTATAAGAACAAGTCAAGAATTTACCACATATGCAAGGAGAACAACACTATCATGCTTTACCCCAAAGTCTGTTGTATTATATTGCAAGTAGTGAATACAATCCCACAGTCTCCTCAAGCACAATAGCTCATATTACATGATTATAATGAGAGCCAAAGACTCATATAAATAAGAAAATGGGAGCTGATCCCAAGGAAAATTCCAATGACAAGTCGAGATGGATTGACAATCCCAATGGGTTTCCAAACTGCTGTAGGTGGCATAAAAAATGGGTAGTGTATCCCTTTGCTGGCTCGTGTGAAATCTGTGGAAATGAATGGGAGCAATATCCCACTAAATTAGCCATAAATCAAATACAACGATCATGTGCCCCACGTGTACCAAAACAATGCCAATCAGATTTGTGTGTTATCATCAACATATGGCTGCCTCTAACTGCTGCGTATAGGCTATAGTTGACTGCTGTGTGTAGGCTGGCAAGTATGCCTTGTGTGTGAGTTGGACTGAGCTTTGAAAACAGGTTGCGTATCTTCTTAGTGGAGTTAACTACAAATTGTTCCAATGAATAGGGGACAAGCTTCTGTCTCATGTGTCAGAGCTGTCCCAACTAAATTTGATATTAAATAAGCTGCGTACCTTCTCAATGGACTACCAATTGAGTGGAGTTTAGTGGGGAACAGGTGGAAGACAAGATCTGTCCTATGTGGCAGTATTTTCCCCACTTTCCTCTTACAAATCCATAAACTGATTTTAAGTTTCTTTGTGATGATTCATGGGCCTCCTTGACTGATTTGTTGACTTGAGCTCCAATGTGGCTGTCATGTCACAGATTTTGTTCCCCACTAACTTTGTTAAAGTTTCAACTTTATAATATGCCTTGCACTTTAATTCCACCATGTTTAAATTAAATCCAACGTAACTTTTTAGCCGTACGTAGCATTTCATGCAACCAACGTGATACTTTTGACTTGTACCTTCTGTGGTGGGCCCCACATGGCTGCCACATCATCTCTTGCTTCTCCACATAGTTTCCATGTCAAAATTTGACTTATTTTGACTTTGGGAAATTTTCTAAATTTTTCCAATTATTCATTTTTTTGAATTTTTTTCTCATTTTTTCCACTGACATTAGAAAAAATGGATTTTGAGGGACTAATAGTTTTTTTTGGACCCTCAAAGTGGGTCCTAGCATAATGTTGGGTCTCTGATGATGAATTTCAAGTAGTCACATGCCCTAGACATTTTAATTTTAGGTATGCTCTATGCTAAGAGCAAATTTGCTTCAATTTTCCATATTAGCTCAATATCAGTTCCAGATTAGCAATCACATTTAGCATGATAGTAAAATGAAGATAGAACATAAACATAAATTACAGAAAACAAGTCAAGACAAGAGGACACAAGATGTGGTGCCAACTAGGGACAATCCCAATGTGGGGAAACCCTTGATCAATTCTTCTTATGTTCTTCAATAGTTCAATAGAGAGAGAGATAGTACATATACATTAGAAGTCAACATTTTGACTTGACAAAATAAGAGAAGAGATCTTCACTAAGAAGATAACACATGAGGTAGCTGATCTGAACTCAGGTGTAGGCATACTGCTTCAACTGATTCTCCAAGGTGATTCCATCACCATGTTGCACCCATCACAGTGTTGCATCCATCACTGAGTTGTTCTCATCACCGTGCTGCTCCCATCACTGAGCTGCACCCATCACTGTGCTGCACTTCATTACACTATGCTGCACTCATCATACTGCATACAATCATCATTGTGTTGCACCACTATCATGCTGCACTTCATTACACTATGCTGCACTCATCATCATCATTGTGTTGCAGCACTGTCATGCTGCACTTCATTACACTATGCTGCACTCATCATCATCACTGTGCTGTACCATTGTCATGCTACACTTCATTACACTATGATGCACTCGTCATCGTTACTATCCTGCACCACTCTCATGCTGCACTTCATTACACTATGTTGCACTCATCATCATCACTGTGCTGCACCATTGTCATGCTGCACTTCATTACACTATGCTGCACTCATCATCATCACTATGTTGCACCACTGTAATGCTGCACCACTGTCACTGTGCTACACTTCATTATATTGTGATGCACCCAATGCACTGCATCCAATATTCTGCAACTATTTACACTCAACAACCTTAGCTTCTTGCTATGGCTTACAGCCTAGCAGAGCAACTAGGCTATAGTTGTAGACTCCTTCAACAGGTCCAAACAAACATCGTTTCCCTCAGCCCTCTAATATAGAGACCACTGCTCCAAACGTACTTAACCCATGCTTTAGAACAATAGTCTTTAACACTGCTGCTGCTAGGCTTTGCTGTGACTTAGGGCAGTGTATGAGTTAGCTGAGTATATCCATCCTTGACTGCGACATATCCTCACATTAGGATGGCGTCTAACTGTGTGAGATACTACAACTAGGGCTCCTTTTTGAGTATCAATTGACAACGTATATAGGCTTCTCCTTGCTGTGTATAAAGGACTCCTTTAGTACAGTGTGAAGGGATCCTCCTCTAGCTGTATAGAACCCTCATTTGACTTGCGGAAGAGACCTCTTCTCTCCAGCAAATTAGAGTGGATTAAGGCCAGCAGTTAGGGCCTGCATTAAACCTTTTTCCATCACTGTGTTAGGTTCACTTTCATGACATCGTTTGGTTCTTTTTTAGGGTAGCGTTAGGGCTCCTCCATACCAACGTTGAAGCCTTTCCTTGCTGCGTTGTAAGAGCCTCCTTTAGGGCAGCGATGATTCCTTTAATGTAACAATCATCCTCCATGAATGTAGATGAGGGTAGTGTATATATCTCTTGAGACAACGTCTAGGGCTAGGGCAAACCTTCTAGGGCTGTGTATTCTCTTAGGGATTCTTGCTTCCACTAAAACCCAAACAAATGGAGAGGAAGAGATCACAAGAGGTGTGTACCAAATGACTTGCAAGTCACTCTTTTTATAGTAAAACGTTGAGGATAGATGGGGGCAATTTGGTTGCTGGCCGACCTTGATGAATTGTCACATAACACAAATAAATTCATATCTCCATGAATACATGTCGGAATCGGATGATCTTTAGATCAGTGCTACACCTCTTGACGAGAGGAATCCAAGAAAAATATCAACTACCATGAATATGTAGACCCACATGGAGTTTGGCCCTAGTTGCCAATTTTAACACTCCCTCTCAACTAGGGAGAACTCCATCTGTTAATCCATCTGCCGGACTGTACTATCTCTGCCATCAGTGCCCTGCATTGCTCTGTTTTGCTCTGCTCTGCTGAACTATGAAGAAGAAGAAGGGATCGAGAATGTATCATAGCATCCTCTACCTTCCCTGCAAAATTTGAGGCCTAGAGCACATCCAATGCTACCCCAAATCAACACTCCCTCTTAGCAAGGAATGTGCTCTAGCAATATACTACTGCTGCATACTCTCTGACTCTGAAGCATCATACTCTACGTTGTTGATGTCTGACATGCTGTCCACCAACTAATGTGCCGCTGCTGTAACTGTACTGCTGTTGACATTGCCGCTACCAACATTGCATCTGTGCTACAACTCCCTCTCAAGTGCTGCATCTATGCTGCTCCTAGCATTACCACTGCCAATTGCCACTACACTGCGAACTGTTGCTTATAGCAACGGAAAAACATCCAAAATTATTGAACTAACTGTGTTCAATATGATACCACGTGAATGCTGGAGCCTGACTGCCGCTAGTCTCTGCACTGACCCTCTGAATATACCGTGTTGTCGCTGACCTCTGCTTTGTGCCATCTGCACTGCTGCCAACTCTACTCTGCGATGTTCTGTTTCTGGCAATGTTGTTAAAAGCGCGATCGGGATTAAATCGGCGCGGGGAACGAATCGGAAAAAATCGGAAAAATCGGGAAAAAATCGTTTGGTACAAAAATATTCATTTTTTTCATTTTTTTTCAATTTTTTT
>APFE030190142.1:0-15182 GCA_000404065.3 Pinus taeda
TCACCATCCAATGCTGGCCCAAAAATCAATTCTGGCTGATCATCTTCAACGTTCACCGTGTCAAACATGGGATCAAAATTCAGAATTTTAGAGACTTGACCTCGGTAGCTACTGTTTTTCATGATTTCAGTCAAAGGAATAGATACTTTTAATTTGGAAATTTCATTTTCCAAACTAAATGCTGAAACTTTTTCGACTTCTTTGACCGGAACTTCTCTCCTATCTTTGATTATACTTGCCTGATTTTTCCTTTCTACTGCTGATATCTTGCTAGTTGTGGGATCAATTGTCTCCTTTCCTTTCTTTTGTGGTATTGGTGAATCCGTCTTTGGTGTTGTAGCTTCCTTTCTTTTTTGAATTGGATTGATGGGCACATCTTGGTTTCTCAATGAATACTGCTTCTGTTGAGTGGACAAGGCATTCAAATATCCTCTTTGGTAATAATCTAAATTTGCATCATTAGCTAAGATAAAATCTTCATCTTGCTAGGCGCCTGAACTTCCTCCATATTCTTCTTCTTTAGTGATGTAAATGGGCAGATCATCAGGAGTAAAGAAATGATTTTGGTCCCCTACTACATCAGCATCTTCATCTGAATCTTGACTCACAAAATTCTGCAAAAGAGGAGTCTTGATCTGTTGCTGGGCTGCCGACTCTTGTACTCTTGGTTCACACAACTTAATTCTAAACTGAGGTTATTGCTGGCCACGGTAATTTGGATTATGAATCTGCGGTTCTAATTTGTCAAGGTTCATTCTTTTGAACGTTTTTTCCATCTCACGAAGCCAAGGCAATTCTGATGTATATTCTTCCTTTATAGTCACTCTTTTCTTTGCTTTCAACCGTCCTCTCTTGTCATTCAGATTCGCCTCAACATTAACGACAATCTTTTGCATATCTTCTAAAGTAGGCGGATCTCTATCCCGTAATAAATAAGCCATCTCCGGATCAACACCATCCGGGAATTTGAGAAGAGATGATTTTCTAGATGGTCTTAAATCATCCGGAATAACATTATAAACTGTATTGAACCTGATAATGTAGTCTTGGACAGACTCACCATGATTGCGTTTGATATTATTGTACTCAGCATTGATCTGAAGCGGATCCTTCCTGAGTTCCCAACGATCTAGAAACTGTTTCTGAAGTTCAGCCAACGTAGATATACTTCTGGCTCCCAAGCCTCTAAACCAGTTTCTTACCTCTCCTCCGAATTTTTGCACAAACAATCTCATAGTTACATCCTCTTCATCAATCTCATATAAATCACAAAAATTTGCCATTTTGTCTATGTACTGCTGAGCAGGAACACTTTGAGGAGTGCCATCAAATAAAGGAATCTTACTCTGATAATCCGCGGGCATATCATGCAATTGCTGAGGTAAAGCAAGAGGTGCGAAATGAGCAGCCATTGCTCTAGGTGGATTTAGTCTAGGGGTTGTTGGTGGAGTGGGTGTAGTTGCTGTATGAGGAGTATGCGAAGGTGTATGTGGAGGAGAAGTGATGTGGGATGAAGGAGGGAAATTAGCTGCAGATTCTGAATAAGTAATTATAGGTTTCACAGGAATGGTGGGAATGAAAGGTGGTTCAGTAGGAATTCTAGAGGTGGATGCCGTGGCAGTAGATCCAATATTTGCAGATACAGCTTCTAAGAAATCAGCAAGATTTGCAGCTTGGATGTCGGTCTGAAGGTGTCTCAAGATAAAATTGTCAATTAATTTATTGTGCCTTTCAAATTCAAGAGTTGCAGCAAAATAAGGATTTGGAACAATAGAATCAAGAGCGTTTTCAGACTTGGTTTTAAACAATGACAATTCAAACTTTTCGTCGAAAGCAAGTTCTTCAAGGTATTCAAAAACTACAGGACATGAATGAGATTTAACCAAGGGAGTCGCCGAGCTTTCTTGACGGAGGATTTTTCGAATCAAATTTGGATTTTTGTAAATAGGAGGTGGATTCGGATCTGGATTAGCTCTTGTATGTCTTTTTGAAGCCAGTGTGTTTATCAGAAGATCAAAATAATTAAAATAATTCAGCCAATCGTTTTCTAGACATAATCATCCAAAGGTCTAGAACGAACAAAAGTACTAAGGTGATTTGCAAATCAAGTTTTCACAAGCTAACCGGAGATCGACTGAAGCAGCATTTATCTACTTCCGCTTATGCATAGCAAGAGCGTTTTGAAAGCTACTTGGCATGACTTCAGACTCCGTCTAAGACATGTGAAACAAACTCATCAGCAAGCAAACCATTGAGATTTCTTCTCCAATGGGTCGCCACTATGTTAGCGCTCAAATCTACCTTAGGCTGAAATAAGGTAAGACTCAAGGCCACATCAAACCACGCTCAACCTCATAGCTCGCCCTACGAGGACAGGAGAGGGCTCTCTCCGGGTCAATCTCGGCAAAAGATAATCAACGAGGTCGAGATGACTAAATTGATGACTAATTTTAGGCTAGGTATTAAGTACAAAGAGTTTAGAATTGATTTTTAAAGGTCTTGTTGAATTCAAGGGAAAGGCAAATTTGGGTGCGAGGATGAGGCACAGTTTTTGCAGAGGTCTACTTGGGGCAAGATAGGCGATTGTTTTGATGCCTTAAAGCAAGTGAGATGGGTAGATCAGACTGGTGAGGAGCTAAGGAGAGTAAGGAATTCTCAAGGATTCTCCTTAAACTGAAGAAAACATGGAAAATTAAACAAATTTAAAGGCAGAGCATAACACATTTATGGATTCTACCTTAACACTTCATTTGTTTAATTGCACAAGATTAAATAAGGAAAGTGGTACAAATACACAACTTACAAGTACTGAGAGAAACACACCATCAACACATAAAGCCACATGAATCCCAAATAGTGCTGCAAAACCCTGGTCTTTCCTTTGCCAAAAATGTAGATAAAATATGTTCAATAGTGTATCAAGCTATTCCCAAGAGTCCAACCCTGAAAATGACTAAGAAAATACATAATATAGGGAAGACAACACATTCCCTTGCCTCTAGGGGTCGATCTCATCATCCTAGGAGCTGTTTCAACTAATTCTAAACTAAGCACTACAATCTAGGCAGTCAAAACAACTTGCCTCTATAAGCTAGGAAACCAATTCATTCATTAAATTTTTGCTATTTTGTGAATGAATCATCTAGAATAGGTAAATAAGTGTCAAATAAACATAAATTTCCATTAATTACATCAAGAAGGGTGAAAAATCCCATCACAAGTCAAAACTCGTCAAACTGGCTTCATTTGCTGAGCTGAGGATGAAAACTGTGCCAAAAAACCTTATGCGCCGCGCGCTTGAGCCCTGTGCGTCGCGCGTCTTTTCACCTGCTTTTGGGGCACTTCCCGGCATCCAAATTGAGTTCAGGTTGGCTTGTTGGAACGCCCTAGATGTCTACTTTCTAACCCAAGTATAATTTTCCAATTTGGTGTCTATTTGACCCTCCACAAGTGCATTCTCCCAGACGTACTTCCTGTTGGTGCAAAAAGTGGCAGAAAGGTGATTTTCATGATGTTTTTGAGCCTTTTGGTCACCCAGAACTTGATGAAATGCCTTGGCAATGGCTGAGAATATGTATTTCATCATGACAAATCCAAAACTATAAGCCATTTGTGATTTGGACCTCCCCATCTTATGGGTCGCGCGCTGCGCGCTACGCATAGAGCCAAAAAACCTGTTTTGCAAGCCAAAAATTTTGAAACGACAAAATTTTCTCCAAATTTGCCCAAATTTGGAGTGAAGACCCTCCATCATGTATCATGCTCAGCTAATGAAGCCTTGGCCAAAACTCAAAATGGATCGGGCCTTTTGCGTTGTTTTTGTGCTTTGCTCAAACGCCTCTTGAGGATCTTCATTTTCGCTTTGCAAACATGCATGTGAGCACAATAGTGAGTTTTTATGTGACGAAGCATGTCTCTATCCCTGTTTTCCTTCGCCAAAAACTTCTCCAAATGAGTGTTTACCCGGATGAGCATTGATTCTCGATCAATAGGTGTCAAATCACCGGGTCTCCTTCGGGCCAATTCCCGGTCTCCCCGGATCTTCCGCAGCTCATAAAGTTCATGCTCATCTTCCAGCTGTTTGTTGCGCTGCTCCAAGTAGTTGATCACCCATTTAGCCATCTGCAATTTCTTTTGCAGCGACTCATTCTCAACCCTTTGCTCTCAGATGATCTCCTTGAGCTCCGAGTTAGGAGAGCTAGCATCAACATCAATGATACCCATGTCCTGACCTCCTGAAGGACCCTCATCAAACATGGGTCTCTTGCCCCTGTCCTGAATCTGTACCTGTGCTGAAGATGGAGGCGAGACCCCTTCCACATGATGTGGAGATAATACTCGCTATGCTGATGATGTCAACGAGACCCCTTCCACCCCAGGTGGAGATAGTACTCATCGTGCAGATGCAAATAAGGCCCTGTGGCCTCTCTGATATGTCACATATATACTGGATCATCGACATGCTCGGTCTCAGGAATGTCAAACTACTATGAAGGCCCTCCCTCATCATGAACTATCTCTGGAGGAGGCTGTAGCATGGAAAAGTAATCACGGGAGATGAAATCCTCCCAAGTAATACCCTGTTGTGCCAACTGATGCATCACTATGATTTTGATCAAGGCATAGTGATATATGCTCCTATGCTGATGTGTCGAGCTCTTCCTCTGTACTAAAGGCACCACCCTCTCTATGTTTCGACACATGAAAAACAAAATGTTCGTCATACGTACCCTTGTGAAATGCATCAACAAACGGACATGGTACGCATAGAGATGCGAGAATCTGCCCTCACAGCTGAAATACCGAATGATGAGTTTCTTCAACGGTGCAAACTCATCTTTCAGAAATCTGAAAGGAAAGGCTGCATTCAAGTGTCTAATATATCCGGTCTTGATATATGGCTCATAGTAATATCTGTCTAGCATCTGGCGTTTGCTCCATTCCTCCCCTACATTTGGTATCCCGGTGGACTCAGCAATAGTGTCGGGTGACAAGGTAAAATCCACTCCGGCAAGGTTTACATGACCATCCTGTAGATCAAGGACAAATAGACGGACTAGTTCCCGATGATGCTGAGTTTGTGAGATCATCTCACAATATTGGTAACATGATTGGCGCCAAAAACAATCCATTGCAAGTGGGCAAGCTTGCAATTGAGCCAAAGAAGTAGGTTCCTCCCTAACATGTTGTCCACTTTTGCCACCTTTGTGATACCTCCGTGGCACATTTGGCACATTTACGTCCGGTGTAGAATCACTATCATATTCCTACTCATATATTGACTCGGTCTCTGACATGTTCTTTAGAAACAAAATAGCTGGAATATATATATGCTAATATAAAACTGTGTGCAAAATTGACTGTAGAATTTTTTCTTTTTCTCAAAATGTTGTGATTTGATGCTTGAGAAGAGGCGTTTTAGTGTTTTCTGGACAAAGTTTGGGCATAAACCCCAGTGCGCCACGTGCCTCACCCAACGCGTCGTGCGCTCCTGCTGCACCGCGCACGTGCAAAATAACACTGAGCTTGGTTGCCTGATGCGTCGCGCACCCAACCTGATGCGTCGCATGCCCTGGAAATGGCCCAATTTGCTAAAAAACTCACAAAATTGCCTTAGAACGATGCTCTTAACTCTTGGAATGTGGAATGGGTTGCAAATGAGGAGAAATATCTTCATATAGACTCCTTTTTTATTTTTGCTTGATCCAAAACCCATTTTCTCATGTTTTGTCGTTGACACTTTTTCACAATTAATAGACTCTGACCTTTTTGGTTTCCCCTTAAAATTGGTTGAAATAATGATTTTCTCTTATAATTTTTTGCAGGGATAGCTCTGATATGCTCTCGCAAAGGAGACCAAGGCTGCACTTGGACGTTTCAAGGATTGAATTTTTTTGAAATTTTTTACAAAATTGAGACGACGACTTATCTTCAAAACAGAGTTTTGAAGAGAAGTCATACTTTATCTGTACAATGATGAAAATTGTTGAAGTGATTATCTATCAAAGACATCCCTCTGGCCTGTTGGTCTTCTAAGACTTTTCAAGACAAAATTGACTCAACCCTAGACCTAAGACCTAAAAATTTAAAACATGATTGTAAATGACCTTTGAAGCTTTATGACTAAAGTTGAACCAACAGTGCCATGCAGGAGGGGAATGAATGACACAAACCATTCCGTCAGAGTTATGGCATGCCTAACGAAATGAAACTAATCACAATTGATGGGAAACCTAATCATGAAATGCAAAAGAGCTTTGATCTCCGACGGAGGGATAACTAGACCGACTCTAACACTGCCAAACAGATGTGGGATGCTCTCTCCACATTATACCAGCGAACTTCCGAGAAGTGGAAGATGTTTCTTGAGGAGAAGTTGAGATGCATCTAGATGCAGAAGGGGGAAGGCATAGATCCCTTCCTAACCAGGATTCATGAGGTCTAAGACTAGCTATCAGATGTTGGGGTAGCACCTCAACCCACGGAGCTAGTACGATTGGCACTCAATAGTGTCTCAGAGGAGTCGCAGGTCTTTTTCCAAAGCACATTTGGTAGAGATAGGCTACTAGAGTGGGATAGGATGTGGGCCAATTTGGAGCAAGAGGATTTGAGATGAGCTTTCTTAAAGAGCTCCATTAGTGGCAATAGCAACATCTGATCCAAGGTGGTAAAGGAGGAGGATAATGTGGCCCTCGTATCAAAGGGTCCTAGTCATGGGCAGGGGGAGCAAAGAAAGAAAAAGAAGGACCTGTCAAAGGTCAAATGCTTCAGGTGTGGTGAGCTTGGTCACTACGATACCCAGTTTCCTCTAAGGAAGAAGAACAAGGAGGAGAAGCAGGACCAGCAGGTAGCTTCAATAGAGATCAAAAGGATGTCCTCCAGGATGTAGGAAGACTTCATGATGTTTGCAGATATACCTCCAGGAGTGAGGTGGGGATATTTGGTACCGTAGTCCTAGAGAACTATAGAGATTGGGCAGGGTCCTTGAGGAGTCCACCTCATGGATCAATACTTGGCTATGGGGTCCAAAGTATTCAGTAGCAATATGGATTAGTGATAGTTGATGCAGTTAGTACCAGAGTGACAGTTGCATACTAGTAGTAGTCAGAGGCTGGGGAGTGCACTACAATTTTGTCTGCAGAGTAGGTGGCTCAGTGTAGAGTTGGTAGTAGCGCAGATTCATCAATGAAAATGCAGATGTTAGTAGCATTCAAAGACTTGGTAGACAGATGCATCATACTAAACACAATTGAATCATTACTTTGGATGCTTTTCAGTTGCAGTTGCAGTTGTAGTAACAGATGAGAGGGAGTTGCAGTGTAGATGCAGTGTTGGCAGTAGTATGGAAGTGTCATCAGCAACACAGATGTAGTGCATATCAGAATTGCATAGTGGTTGGTGGGAAGTATGGTCAGACATCACTAGCATGACAAGAGATGATGCAAAGACAGGGTGTTGTGGTAGGATGTGCAACACTAGAAGACATTCCTTTCTAAGAGGGAGTGTTGTTTTTTTGTAGCATCGGATGTGTTCTAGTCATGATATTTGGTGGAGAGGGTAGAATGCATGTAATATTCAAAACCCAGAAATCGTTTCTAGAAATTTCGCCTAGAAGTGTCTCAATTAGATTAAACGATTTTTTAATATTTCCTAAGTCTAAACTTAGGGTATATGGTTAATTAATAAATATTAGTTGAGATAAGGCGAGAATGATCTAGAAACTCACATGGATCAATCCAAAGATGATCATAGACATCAATTCTATTTTAATCTTGGTCGTTGGTGCTCCCACAGTGGATTAGAAGAGGAGGTTAATGTGCTGATGGAGAAGACACTTGCGTAGATCGATTTCTTGGCAGATCAATTTCCAGAGTAGCAACAGTCAGTTGTCATAGAGATCCACAGATCAAAGGAGTGAGTGAAGGGTAAGGATAGTGATCCAGAGGAAGTTTTTCTAGATCCGAAGAGGCAATAGCAAGAGGGCTGAGTTATCCTAGTGAGGCAGCACAAAGCTCTACGTAGTAGCTTCAGAGAGGGTAGTTTGATTTAATGGAGAGAAAATTGTTCTCAAATCTAGAGGTTGGGTAGAGGATCCAGAAGCTTGGAGAGACGAATTTCTCATTAGCAAAAGGAAGAACGACTTCATCAAAAACCTGTCAGAGGCTAGATGTCATAGTGACTACGCAATCAAGTGCAGAGGGTGACACGAAAGCTTTAGGAGGCCAAGTTTCCAATAGGAAAGTTGTTCCGGGATTGCATGTGGAGGAAGGGTAAATTCCCTTAAATAATTTCCTAAATTTTCTTGTTGTAGATTTCCAGTTTCAGGCATCTAGATTGTACTCATATTTTCACTGTTGCATAATAATAAAAAAACTCACCGCTGCACCTGTTTTCTCAAGTTGGGTTTTTCTGGGGACATTTGTCCAAAAATAATTGTCTCACATTTTATGTATGTGTGCTATCATTTCTCAGTTTCCAACGCATTATTTTTCTGTGATATTTTATTTTTGAAGGTTGCAGTGTGTTTTTTCAATATTTGTCATAGCATATAAATTCTTAAATTACTTAACAAATAGGAGAAACAATACCAATTTTTGCAATAGGGTTCTATATTGGAATTTTCACAAAATGATCTGACTTTAGCTACATTTCCTAGTGTTGGCCATTCCATGATTACTTTAATCTTCTCTGAGTCAACGTCTAATCTCTCCTTTGAGTTTATATGTCCCAATTACTGAATCTGAGACTGAAATAATTCACACTTATTGAGATTTGCATAAATTTTGTGCTCCTTTAATAGTTGTAACACTGAATCTAAGTGTTCCTTGTGCTCCTTTGTTTTTGAGTAAACCAAGATGTTGTCAACAAACACCAATACAAAATTATCCAAGTATGGGCTCAACACATTGTTCAATATGCACATGATGGTAGATGGTGAATTAGTAAGCCCAAAGGGTACAAATACAAATTTGTAATGATCGTACCTTGCTCTGAACATTGCCTTGTGGATGTATTCATATTGGTACCTCGATCTTAGATCAATCTTTGAAAAGATTGTTTATCCTCTCAGTTGCTCAAATATATCATCTATCTGTGGAAATAGATATTTATTATTAATGGCGCCTTTATTGAGTTACTTGTAGTCTATGCACATCCATATATTTCCATCATTTTTCTTCACAAGCAAGGTTGATGCTCCCCAAGGTGACACATTTAGCCTAATATAACCTTTTTCTAGCATTTCTTTTAGTTGTAGCTTCAGCGTAATCAACTCTAGAGTTCTCATTCAATAAGGACCCGTGGATGTTGGTGTGATCCCATGCATTAATTCAACTGAGAAATCAACTCCCCCATGCAGTGGAAATCCTGGGATTTTCTTAGAAAAAACATCCCCAAACCATTTCAAGACTAGGTGTTCCAATAAACCACCACGACTATAATTACTCTCCAAACCATTAGTTATTTGAATAGAAAATAAATTGCACCCTTTTAGTTGCACCGCTTAGCTTTCATTTTTGTTATTAGTGAAATTGATGTGGGTTTTCGTTTTCCTTGTAGCACAGTCCTCTCACTTCTCTCATTGAGGCATTTGACTAATTTCTCAAAACAACCAACCTTTATCCTATGATGGGCCAATCGTCCATCCCAATAAGAGCATCATATGCACCCAATGGAAATAGATTGAAGTCTATTTTTTTTTACATGCCACTCAACACAAAAGGGCACAATTTCACTAGGTGCTTCATCCACCTTTTTAATCATTGTGGCCAGTTGGACTAGCTAAGGCTCAATGTGTGCTTCCTTTTTCAATGCACATTTTTCGACACCTACTAGACTGATATAACTAAAATTCAACCATGGGTCTATTAAAACAAAGACAATTCGATTGACAATCATACCTTCCATCTCAATAATAGATGTTTGGTGGTCAACTTGTCTATTTTCCATGGTAGCATAGATTTTGGGCATGTTTCGAGCCATGTCTCTGATTGTCTCTACTTCAAGTATAGTCTGGGAAGATTACTATGTATCTGAGGAAAATCCCTCCATAAGTGGCCTTCCCCACATTCCCAACATACAATGGGTTTCCTTCAGGGCCCATCCACTTCTTCTTTAACAGGTATAGAGGATTGGACACAATTTGCTATAGTGACGAGCCTCACACTTCCACAGTGCTAGCGACCTGCACCCTTCTACCTCGTTCCTTTATAGCTGGAATTTTCCTTCACTTTCAGATCGACCTTGTAATAATATCTATGTGTGGATTAATCATAACAATAATTCAGCCTCTAGATAACATCTTCCATATTTTGGGGCTCATCAAACTCTAGTTTGTCCCTGAATGTTTATGAAATTCCATAGAGATACCTTTGAATATTTAGTTTCTCTTTCTTGATGTAGGGTATGTGCCTAAGAGAATCCAAGAATTTATTTGTATATTCATCAGTTGAAATTTCCCCATCTTGAGTTCATAAAACACCTTGGTCTTATTGTCATAGTACGTTTCAAAGAGGTACCTCTAACAGAAATAGACTTCAAAATTTCTCTAATAAACTCTTCTTCTTGAATGGTCTTAACATTCTTCAGGTCTTGCCACCAGATATTAGTTTTTCCTCCTAGGTTTAAGGTAGCCACCTTTGCTTTTATTTTTTCAGAGTAACTGTGAACTCTAAAAAAATTCTTCATCCCAAGTGGCCATGCTTTTTCATCCTCTGCTTCCTTTATCTCATAATCAAATGTAGGAGGCTTGGCCTTCTTAAATTTTTCTGACATGAAGTCCATTCTTTTTCCTTTATGTTGATAACGTCTTTTATTAGAAACACTAGATAGTTGCTCAGGGCTTCCTGTCCTTCTCTCAAAAGTACTCAGAGGAGTTCCACCCCTCATAGTATCTTCACTTCCTTGTTGATGTCTTTTCTTAGATCTGCTGCCCTTTGCACCATCAATCCTCACCTCTTGTCTTCCATGGTCTGAATAACTTTGCTTGGACTTGTAAATAGCTCCAATTTCATGCTACTTCTATCTCTACAAATCTAGCAGGCTTCACAATATGACTGCATTCACTTCAACCTACTCTTCCTATGCCTTGATAAGCTTCTCATTTTCATCCTTGAAACTTATTTTCCTATCCCTTAGGCTTCTCAATGTATCCATCCAGTTAGGAGAGTCTTCCTCTCCCCTATTTTCTATTGACGATTCTTCATTCCCATGCTAAGATCTATCAATGCTATACTACGCCATTATGCTAATCATTCCCTTTGCTCATTTTTTATTCCTTGATGGCCTTGTATGTGTTGCCACACACACACCATTGTTATCCAATCAATAATATCAATAACATATCCATTATCACCTTGTAATCCTGACATAGGCAGGTGGCTATAAGGCTATCTAAAACATCAAATTCCAAGTCAGTTACTCTACCAAGAAAAGTAAACATGTTAAAAACATCATTGTAATCAGCATGAGATCCAAAAATCAAATGCTATCATCAGCAAACAATAATGTTCTCATTCAAATATTACACTTTGTAATAGGGCTTTGTCACTATATTCTTTTAGGCCCACTTTACTTATTTTTTATCCCATTAAGGTCCAAGCATTGAACCATGATTTCTTACCACTTTGTAATTCTTCCTCTCACCGCCTTGGATAGACCATGCCATGTGGAAGGTGTTACTTTCATATAACCTGACCTCCATATTTAGGTCTTGGAAATGGGATCAATAATTCCTCAATCCTCAACATCCTCTAAACTAAGAGTTAATACCAGCATCACATCTAGCTCAACAAGAGATTTAAGGTGATAATTTTTTTTTTTTTTAAATCCAACAGCCAGATTAAAATTTATAGTCATTTAAAGTTTGGTCAATAAACCCTCGCCACATCAACAATGCACTACCTTGTGGCACCCACATTGTGCCCACGTGGCAACCCTATTGGCTTGCCATCGTGGCATATGCCACATCACCTTTCCTAGAGCCCACCAAACTAGCCTCGGATGGGTTGTTCAAGAGTTTAGGCTTGACTATCAATAACTTTGTCAAACAACCCTGAACTTACACCAGGGCCCTGAATTACACTGTGCCGCACCTCAAGCCATTTAGGACATTCAAGCCTTCAACGATTTGAGCTTTCCATCGTGATTGCAATGGAAACTAGCCCAAACTCCTAAACTCCTGAAGCAGTTCGGCACTGGGCCCAAAAATACATTGGGCCCTAATAGGCATTCGAGCATTCAAGTTGTTTCCAACATGATGTCTCAGTTATCGTCCCGAACCCATAACTCCCAAAGTGCTCTAGGCCCCACCCAGCTTGGCGTTGTTTTTGTAAAATTTTCCCATTTTAAGTTTTCTTGTGTTTTTTGGTGTGTGCTCTCTCTTGATCTTTAACATCTCTTTTTCTCAACACTTAGAATATTATGTCCCTTTGTCAATTTTCTCTCAACACTTGGAGAGTTATAGCTATCTCTCTTGAGCTTTATAACAAAGAAGCTCATACACAACAAATTGTTTTGCCTTCCTTTGCTGACATTTGTATTGAATTTACTGGCCATGTTTTGGGCTTAGAACCTCAATGGCCATCCCAGCCTTCTTACACCCCAGACATCCAGTCACCAATTAATTAACAGTGACACTCAACCACACCCATTCTAGAATTAACACAAACATTATTTTAGAGCATAAGAACCACTCAAGAAATCATAAACATGACAGTGATTATAGGGACATCATGCCTCCCACCTATGCATATTTATCTTTCGACCATTTATATGATTTACACAATGAATAAGAAAATTTACATTAACCACACATGTCATATAACAACAACATAACATAACAATGGAATGAGGTTCACAACAACATAAGCAAAACCACTTATCTTACATTATAAATGAACCTTGCAACTAAGATTGGGACTTCAAATATCCACCCAAGCTTAGATTGACTACATTGTCGGATTTCTTAAATCAACCAACCCCTATCCAAGTTTAGAGTCTGAGGAGGTATTTTTCTCATGAATTTTCAATTATCACTCGCACACGATGAATAGAGCCATTTCTCAGGTGTTCTCAATAGCTCCCAGCTATTACACCATAATGACTTTGAATCCAACAACAAAACAACAAAGGGGTCGAGCAGGGCATAAAGAGTCTTAGTTCAGTCTTGGAGAGAGATATGTATAAATAAAAAAGAGGTTTGTTAGTTGTGTTTCTTTTGTAGGAATAAGAGTGCACTTGTCAACAACTTCTCAACGGTGCTTACACATGTGTTCTCAACCCCCAATACTACATCGGGTGTTATCATCCCACTAGCTCTAGGGTTCATCAATCTCTCATTCGTGTAACGCCATGTGACCAGGGGTCAAGCCACGTGCCCACCCCTCCGTCATTGGCTCCAGTGGTAATCATATGAACTACATGAGACTGGGGGTCGGGCAAATCATCTGCCCCCTCTGCCTTCCACGTCGAGTCATGTGGTAACACATGAGGCTAGGGGTTGGGCTAACCACCTGCCCCCTACACCTACGCCTTCACTATGGTCACGTGGGCTAAAATATGCCCGAGGTTGGGGTCATGTGCCCCACCCCTCCCCTCAAACCATTGGTTGGTTGATGTTAAATCAAACTGCCAACCCATATGGTGAAGAATCAACGAAGTGGCGTAATGGTAAGGCATGTGGTTAGTTCATGAGAGGCATCGAAGTTGAACCCTGCTAGGTCAGTTGGCCGGCCTAACGAAATTTTTCACAGAATCTGAGGGCCACGTGGTGCCTTAGCCCGCACCAAAACTCATCAACCAATAACAAACTGCCAACTTGACCTTTATGATTAGGCCATGTGTCATCACGTGATTGGATCACCTATCTTTCATACATACACATTTAGTTGTTGACATCAGCACCATGTCATTGTACAAGTTTCCCAGTTAGCAGCCCAACCAACCCTGCAAGTTGACCTTTTAGTTATTTACCAAAAACTTCAGAACATGATAACTTTTACATACGATGTCAGATTGAGGTGATTCAAGCATCGTTGGAATCATAAAAATGAGCATTATGATTTGGTTCCAATTTCGGGAGATTTTGAGCACTTTGATTTTTGAGCATATTTTGATCCCCTAGATCATTTGTCAACCCCAAGAACATATTCATGGCCCTAATGATTCTCAATCAACAAGCCCCACGGGTTTCTCAGCTTGCCTATCACAAAGCATCACTACTGCATTGAAATCGCTTTTGGAATTTAAATGCAAAGGCATGTTCAAGCCTTAAAAACAATACGTAGGTACAACCATTGGCCTGTTGATCACAAGGAATACTAGCGCACCTCTACAGGCCTCCCTTATCACATGGATCACATAGGTGATCATACAAGGCTATGTAAACACAAGAGATATGTAGAAAAGAGATAAAATCAGTTCATCATTATCTTGTTGCTTTTTTCATACTCTCTCCTCCCTCCCTTACGCATCCCCCCTCCTCAAATTTGTCTTCCTTCTTTCTTGCCTGCCCCCAACTCCTCCTGCATGTTGCCTCTATCAACACAGTCTGCGAGGAAACTTGTGGACTCACTCCCTGCTTAGGAGCCCATTTCTTCCATTAACTTCCTACACAATAGGATCATCCCTCCCAATAAGGATTTAGGTGGTAACTTAAATGCAAGGCATGGTTACAAGAAACTCCTCCTCCTACAGACTTCTGAATTCGTTTCTCATCTCACCAGTCATCATTTTTAATTAAGCATCATTTACATGAATTTGTAATTCATACTGATGTTCACGAGAGGGTTAAAAAAAAGGGATATCACACTGGGTGGCACTATGATGGATCCTTTAAAAACCTCACTCTTATTTAATTAAGACTCTAAGAGTGAATGCGATAAGGTAGAAATTTTTCTTACAGGTTAGATTTGGGGAACTTAAGTGGATTTGTCAACAGAAGGAAGTTAACCCATTTTCATGTAGTTTGAGGTTTCCAGTGGTTGGTGGGGGATTAGCTCAGGAGGTACTAAGGGAGAGATTCACCATCACTCCAGTTCTTTTCCTCTATGTGTGAGGAGGGAACAAAATCGGTCTTCAAGCATGGACAAATAACATAAGGAAAGGATGAAGACTGAGGGGGAGAATAAATCTCAGCTTTTTAGGCATGACAAGCCTCGATCCTTACAATAACTCTAATAAAG